>JBBYHO010249273.1:0-40674 GCA_038382025.1 Adansonia gregorii | reverse complement strand
AAACAAAAGTGATAATAGGATTTCCTAGCATTACTTCAAAAGATAGAACTTTGTAGGGACCTTGTTTCATGTTTAAATACTAAGAATGAGCGCTTGGGACCGCAATTGGTCTTGCACTCTGACCCTACATCTAGAAAATATACTCAAAACCTTCCTTCAGTAAGTGGTCATGAACCTTTTTTACCTTCAAAAATGGGTCAATCTTAACATTTAAAGCCTTTAAAAATCTAGAGCAAGATTGACAAACTTTAGACAAAAGCCCACCTCACCAAAGCTGAAGAAAGCCTAAAACCAGCCATTGGATTAGGCCTTTAAAGTTATTACTGTTGCATCTATTAGGAAGGCATTCGCACCTCCATGCATTATGGAGCATTTAACATCTTATAGGCATCAGCTCCCGTATACAGAAGTCAAATTTATAGGGAACCTAAGGTACCATTTGTTTTTATTTAAAAAAAAATCAAAGCTCACATAAGTTGGTGGCAATTGCCTACCTTAGTCTTCAAAGAGCAAGATGTTTATCAAAGCCCACACAAGTTGGTGGTAACTACATATCTTAGTCCTCAAAGAGTAAGACACTTCTCTATCTCAAAGCCAACACAAGTTGATGGCAATTACCTACCTCAGTCTTTAAAGAGCAAGACACTTATCAAATCCCACAGAAGTTGGTGGCAACTATATACCTCAGTCCTCAAAGAGCAGGACGTTTCCCTATCTCAAAGCCTACAAAAGTTGGTGGCCATTACCTATCTCAGTCCTCAAAAAGCAAGATGCTTATCAAAGCCCACTCAAGTTGGTGGCAACTACATACCTCAGTCTTCAAAGAGCAAAATTCTTTCCTATCTCAAAGCCTACACTAGTTAGTAGTAATTACCTACCTCAGTCCTCAAAGAGTAGGACGCTTATCAAAACCCACACAAGTTGCTGACAACTACATACCTCAGTCTATAAAGAAGCAGGACACTCCCCTATCTTAAAGACTACACAAGTTGGTGGTAATTACCTAGCTCAATCCTCTAAGAGCATGATGCTTATCAAAGCCCACACAAGCTAATGGCATCACACTACCTACCTCCATCCTCAAAGAGTAGGGCATTTTTTTTACCTTAAAGCCCACACAAACTGGTGGCACCTATTTACCTTAGTCCATAAAGTGCTAGACATCTTTTTTCACTTACTTTTAAGGCTATACAAGTTGGTGGCACCCCTTTCATTCTAGTCCTCAAAGAGCAGGATGCCTTTTCTATTAATTTTAAGCCCACAAGCTGGTGGCACTTCTTTTCTTTTGGTCCTCAAAAAGTAGGATACCTTTTATTTCTACGTCAAAAAATAGCCTAGCATACTACTTGAACAAAATGGTGTCTATTTGTCTTTACCATACTCTTAATACTTAGCAACTATCAAAGAAAGGCAGTTATAGACACCTTCTTTTGTCTGAAACAGTTTTTGGTATCCGATAAGTTAGGTAAAATATGACAAAATAAAAAAATTAAAGTAAAGCTGGGGGATGATCATTGATCGATGCGTGGCCCAACAAAAAAGTTTTTTGAAAAATTCTAAAATAGCTATGGACTGCTTTAAAGAAAAATGCAAAATGAGGCATCAAAGGGCATTTTCAAGGTGTTATTAGAATAGTTCAAGTGAGTAAATGTGAGCCTATTTTCTTCTATTTGTGACCAAGATAAGATAACTCAAGGAACCTAAGGTATGTGTAGGTCATATAGGTGTTTAAAAACTATCACGAAGCTTCCATGGTACCAAAATTTTGAATTTCCATGTGCAATGTCGATACAAAAAGGTTTAGCATCGATACCTAAGGTGTGTTATCGATACCTAGCATGTTTGTATCGATACAGATCTTGACAATAGCTAAAGTTATAATTTTTGGCAAAATGTATGAATATATAAGCATGAGTAACGATACAAATCCATGAAGTATCAATACTGGCCTCTAAGTCTCAACACTAGAAACTTTTCTTTTGCTCTTAGTATTGATACACAATTTATTGTATCAATAGTCAAGAGTAAAATGTACCTTGTGTAACAATACAACATGTTCTGTATCGATACATGAAGACATTTTTACCTAATTTGAGCCATTTTTTAGCCTATGAAAACCCCATTTAAACATGGTTTTGCATCAAGGAACTATCATATAACATTACAAACCTTAACTATGGGTTCATTAATAGATTCCAACAAATTTTTAGAGTCGAAGCAATTAATGACAAAGTTCACTTTCATAAAAAAATATAAGTGCAAGAGGATGGCAGGCATATCTCCAGTTTGTAGGCTTTCACAGCCTTTCTGCCTACTTGCTGAGTATAGCAAAACCAATAAGAAAAGAGTCAACTGGACACGGTAATTAGAGATATGTTTTGGTGTAGAAAAACCAAAAATGCCCTTTGCATTATCCTCTAAAAGAAGGGGCTAAACCAAGAAAAAAATTAGCTATCTTAGAAAAAAAAAACTCCCAGCTATAAAAAAAAGCTCACGAGTAATTTCAAAAAACTTTTCACCCATCCCCACAAGTCCTCTAGTAACTTCAGCTTCAAAAGTTCACCAAAACACTATTTTATTACCTTTCATCCTTAACCAACTACCATTCCTGTAGCTCCCCAAAACCACCACTAGAACACCTTTAAAAACTTAACCTTTCACATATTTTCATCCTAAAAACACCCCATTAGTAGCACATTACTAGAAAGCTTCTTCCTTTCACCTTTTTTTTACTAAACAATAGCTAAAAGAGGGAAGGAATTGACCTTAAAGTTGTTGTTGCTTTAAAGTAGGAAAAACTTTAAGCCTTGGCTGGTATATCTTTTACCTTGTCCCATGTATCTTTTATTTTGAGCATATATTTCATCTTAGTAAACCTTTATTAGGCTTTTATGGCCACCTTAGGATTCCCAAGCATTTTTTTATGGCTTTGGTTATGGTAATTTAGGATCTTGATGTTTTTCTTAGTCCCTTTATGTTGTTTGGTTAACTAAGCATTTCCTTTGCATTTTCATCAATATAATAGCCTCTATCTATGCACTTCTTTTTATGTTGCTTCCATATTCATGTCTTGATCTCATGTTTAAAATATGCATCTTAACATGACATAAGTATGCTCATGCGTTTCCTAGAAGTTTGATAGGCTTCATGAAATAAAAATGCCTTTTTAGCGAACTCTTTTTAAACATGCTCATCCTAAGTATGTTTATCTATCTATAATCTGCATGCATTTTTTGCCATCTTTTCTATGAAAAATGTCATCTTTGCTTGTCTATATATGTCTTCCATAGTCTGCATCCTTTTATGGTACTTTACTTGTGTCGAGATGCATGCTTGAGTGCTAGAAAACCTAATTTCAAAAATTCCCCAAGTTAAGCATATGCTATCTTCCAGAGAATAGAGAATAACATGGGCTTAAGATTTTTGCAAAGTTGGTTTTCCAACCTTGGGGGTAAAATAAGCATTCAGTTCTGGATTCATGGAAGAATCTTGCTGTATTTTCAAAAATGAAATGAAGCCTTTTAGTTGAAAAATGTAAACCCTTGGTCCTCAGCCAACCACCCTCATAGTAGCATGGTCAATGGGTCATTCTATCATCCCAAACTGCTCTTAGATTCTAGAATAAACTCATGATGCCTATGTCAACCTCTAGTTACAGATGTTCGAATGTCCATGGCCCGAGCTTAACCCAAAGAAAAACCAAAATACTAAACACCTCCCCTATTTTGTTTTGGCAGCATAGTGGCCTGGCCTTGAAAAATTATTAAAAAATAAAAAATGATTTATCAGGAATGTTTTGTATTTTTCCCTTAAATGGTTTTGAATTACCTTTCCAATGATGTCTCATTTACCTTTAAATCATCTTGGATGAAATAGTTATGATTTTTTGAATCTTCATTATTCCAAACCCCTAGATCCAGTAAATAGTTTACTGTTTGTGCTATTTCAGCCCTGCAAACAACATTTTGAATCCCTTTAATATTTTTCCCATAGTGTTCATGAAATTCACGTATCGCAAAGGTATTATTTGCATTTTAAAAATTTTGGATGAATCCGAAATGATTTTTCAAAGTCCATCATACCTTTACTCGGTACATGCTGCTAGTGTCGAGTTAAGTTGAAATTGAAAAATTAATTCTACCTAGAAAGTGATTTTCTAGGATTTTTGGAATATTTTTACATTAATCCCAAATAAGCTCGAAATAAATTCAGAAAGAGAAATGATGCAATGTTGTCCTCTGTTTCTAACTTAATTTTTGAAATGCTTTTATAAAGGTGTTCGAATGCCTCACGATCTACTCAGCTTATTCCCATGACCTAAGCCCTTTACACTCAAACCCAGGCTAAACAAAAGAGGAACATTTTAGCCAAACCTTTGGCTCTCGATTTTCAAAGATCCCCCTATCCCAAAAAATGACCCATTCCTCTTGAATGTCAAAAATTTTTATTTTTAAGATACATCAACCCCATTACTCTGAGAGGATACTCCAACCCTACATTTACCTAAAAATGACATAGAATTTTTATTTTTGAGGATATTCTAACCCCATTACTTTGAGAGGATACTCGAACTTTACTTTTACCTTAAAATGACATCAAATTTCCATTTTCGAAAATACTCTAACCCAATTACTCTAAAGGGATACTTTAACCCTATTTTTTCCTCAAATCTAATATCAAACTTCTATTTTTGGGGATATTTAACCCACTCTTCTGAGAGGATGCTCCAACCTCGCTCTTTATATTCCCTCTAAAATCCAAGCTTTTTTCCCTTTAAAGTCATCGAAACCTTTTACTCCTCAAATTTCCATCAAATCTGAAGTCTCAATGTCATCATCTCGGTTATTCATCAATAATCGAAGATAACTATGAGATACATTTCAATCATCCCTTTTTTTGATGTATTTTTTGTGTTTGTTTTTATGGATTTATTATTTTCTTTCCTATCTTACTAATATGTTTCCTCATGTAGGGACCTCAAGCATTCATGCTTTAAAAATTATTTTTAGAATCACCAAAAGGTATCTCGTGTTGACATCTCTCTAGTGCCAGACATGAAATATTTGATTTTTCTCTTAAAAACCCATCCAGAGATCATTCATAAAAAATCTTTATGTTTTTCACCTTTCTGAGATGCATAGGTGATAAAATTTTCATTACAACCTGGACTCATATCTTTACAAAATTTCATGCATTAGAGGGAATTATATTTAAACAATAATAAAATAAAACCAAGGACACCAAGATTCAAGTAAGATATAGTTTAATGGTATCAATTTTTGGAGCATTGTACGGGTGCTAATCCTTCCCCGCACATAACTAACTCCTGAACCCAAAATAATGAATCTCAGGAATTATTTTCAGTAGATATCTGATCATGCCTGACTTAAAATGATTAATGGCGACTCCAAGTTTATGGCCACTTTATGGTCACCATCAAGACTAGTCGAATGAGTGATTCATCCGATAGTCTTTTACTCTTTCATGTCAAACATCAAAATATTTTTTAAGTAGAGCGTGCTTTGGCCCTTCAGATCGTTTGAAGTTTGTAAAGGCTAGGCACATGGATTGTCGACACTGCCCATGATAGATGGCTTTGATTTTCTTCTCTTTAATGAGATTAAGTTGCTCAAATCAATCTTTAACCCATTCGGCCTCTTTAATTTATGCTTCCATCAGGACTCTGAGTGACAAGATTTCTATCTCGATGGGTAGAATAGCTTCCATGCTGTAGACTAAAGAGAACAGTGTGGCACCCATAGAAGTTTATACTATAGGGCAGTAAGCATGTAACGCGAAGGGCAACTTTTCATGCCAATCTTTATATGTCTTAACCATCTTTTTAATTATCTTCTTGATACTCGTTTTGGCTGCTTCCACTACCCCATTTAGTTTTGGATGATATGGTATGAAATTTTGGTGTTAAATTTTGAACTGAGAGCAAATTACTTGCATCATTTTATTTTTTAGATTATGCACATTGTCCTTGATGATTTGCTCTAGGAGTTCTTACTGACAGATGATGTCTCGCTTCACAAATTTGCACATGATAGCTTTAGCGACATTAGCATAAGAAGCTACTTCCACCAACTTAGTGAAATAGTCGAAAGCAACTAGGATGAAACGATGGCCATTAAAGGCCTTAGGGGTGATTGGTCTAATCATGTTTGTGCCCCATATGGGAAATGGCCATGGGGTTGTCATAATGGTATTGGAGGGACAAGAATCTTGTCCTCATAAATTTGGCATTTATGGCATTTATGGCCATAGTTGATGCAGTCCTTTTATTAAGTGAATCAGTAGTAACTTAATCACATAACTTGTTTCACCATTCGATGTCCATTAGTATGTGTACCATAAATCCCCTCATACCTCCTCAAGGATTCTTTTGGCTTTTGAGGTGTCCACACATCAAAGTAATACCTAGTCCCAACTTTTCTTGTATAGTGCTTTGCCATCCAAAATGAAGTTTGCAGCCATTCTTTAGATAGTTTTTTTATCATTTTTGATGGCATGATAAGGGTCCTGTTATTTTTTGATATACTAGAGGATGCCATAATACTAAGGTAACCCATCTTTTTCTTTCTTGATATTCTGGGAATATACTGGTGTTGAATGAATACTTATTTGAATAGAGGTAACATTCGACTCCTGATTAACCTTAAACATCAATGATGAAGTGGCTAAAGCATTAGCAATTTAATTTTCTTCTTAAGGTAAATATCAAAAACTAACATCATTAAATTCTTTTCTTAGTTCTGAGATTAAACTTTTATAACGAGTTAGTTTGGCATCACGTATCCGGTATTCCTCTTTTAATTGGTAAATGATAAGAACTGAGTCTCCAAACATTCATAAGGTTCGGATGCCTCTTTTGATAATGGCTTAGAGTCCTATGATGCAAGCCTCATATTTAGCTATGTTGTTAGTGCAATCAAAGCTCAATCTCACAGTGAAAGGATGGCTTCCCTCAAGTGAGATTAAAATTGCCCTAATTATGTGCCCTAACATGTTTGAAGCACTATCAAAAAACTATTTCCAAGGTAAATTGATACCAACTGCATCTTCCACCTTAAATATGCACATTAGGTCTTCATTCGGGGGAATTGAAAGTCTAAAGGCTAATAATCATCCGTTGCTTAACTATCCAAGAAGTCTATGATTGCGCTACCCTTGATGGCCTTTTGATTGATACATATAATATTTTATTTAGAAAGTAGGACTTGCCATCTAGCCAATCTCCCTGAAAATGTAAGAGCTTCACATAAATATTTGATGGGATCCAGTTTAGTGATCAACCAAGTGGTGTGGTATAACATAATTATTTTAACCTCCTGGCTGTCCAGACTAGAGCATAACATAGTTTTTCTACTATCGAGTAATTATTTTCACATTCTGTGAACTTCTTACTTAAATAATGATAGCCTGTTCCTTCTTTCTTAAATCATCATGCTGGCCTAATACATAGCCTATTGAACTATGAAAAACTTATAGAAATAAAATTATAGGTTTGCCTAGGTTTAGGGGCATAACCATTGGAGGGCTTGAAAGGTATTACTTTACTTTATCGAAGGCTTTTTGGTATTCTCCATTCCATTCTCTAAAATTTTATTTACCAAGTAGGGTCCAATTTGTTGATCAATTGAGATATAAACCAAGCTATATAGTTTAATCTTCTTAAAAACTTTTTTTTAGGGTTTGAGGTAGTGAAAGGCTTTGAATAGCCTTAACCTTTTTAGGGTCCATTTTTATTCCTTTTTCACTTACAATGAAGCCTAATAACTTACCAGATGTGACATCAAATGTGCATTTAGTAGGGTTTAACTTGAGCTAATATTTATGAAGGCATTTAAAGAGCTTTTGCAACTCAACTACATGTTTATTCTCTTTAGACGTCTTGGCGATCATGTCGTCCACATAAACTTTAATCCCCTTATGCATAAGGTCATGAAACAATGTCACCATTGCCCTTTGATAAGTTTCCCTAGTGTTTTTAAGCTCGAAAAGCATCACTTTGAAGCAAAAAGTTCTTTACATGGTCATGAAGGTGGAATTTTCCATGTCTTTAGTTGCCATTTTAATTTGGTTGCATCCTAAAATTCCATCCATGAAAGAAAAGTGCATTTTTGGTAGTATTGTCCACTAGGTTATCGATATGAGGCAAAGAAAAGTTGTCTGTTGGACTAGCTTAGTTCAAGCCCCTATAATCTATGCACATTGTCAAATCAGTTTCCCTCTTGTGATTTATGGGTTAAAATTTTGAAGTCAAGTTACTTTCTTATTATTAATTTATTGACCTATTGTTTGAGAAGTTGAGGCATAGAAAACAAAGTAAATAATCGGCTAAACTTTATAAGGTACATGTGTTGAACCTCAGCAAAAATTTGATGCATAATAAAAAATTCTTTACCTGGATGATCTTTGAAACTTCCTATTTGGAAATATTTTTATTGATGCCGTGGACTGAGACTATATTGGCCACCTACTCAGGGTATTTGGAAACTTTAAGAAATCCTACTTTAAATTGTTTCTTATGTTCTTCTTTGATCTTTAGTAGTATCTCGAGTTTTATCCTCTTAAGTTTTTAACTTACAAGTTACACTTAGGATTAAAGGGAAGTTTATGGACTAAGATGTCGGTATTTAACCCAGGCATATCCTGGTAAGGCCAGGTAAACACATTTTGGTACTCTTTGAGAAGGCATATCAATCGGTTTCAAGTTGATGGTTTTGTAAAGGTTCTAATTTTAACTCTCTTTTGATCTTCTTTTGTCGTAAGCTTTACGATTTTAATAGGTTTTTTACAAAGTAAAATCTATTTTTCCTTCTATTCAATTAGTCTGAGTAGGTTTGCGGATACAAAGTCCTCTTTAGAATCTTTTTCACACTCAACCTTACCAGCACAATTTGCTTGCTTAAAGTCAATTTCCTAAGTCTTAATGCGGATATTCATGTTATCTTCATCTAAATACCTAAAGAGAATAATATAGGCAAAAAGATATATGATAGGAGGTGAAAATAAACATAATGAATGAAATGCATAATGCTCTATCATTTTGGTTGATAATACTTAATAAAAGGTGCCCATACAAAGGATCCCATAATGCTCTTGGGTGAAAGCATGTGGGTTTGGCTCATGGCATTACTTTGAAAGAGTTTTGAACAATACAAGGATTTTTGTCTCAGTCCAAACACTTGGAATAAGCTTTGAAGGGTATAAGCTGATCTTTCCATTGATAGAGAAATCCCCAAAGGTTTTCCTTAACATAAGCATACAGTTGTCGAGCTAGTGTCAACATGTCTGCCTGAGTAAAAGTTCTTATGCAATAACAAAAATGCCATAGGTTCAAGTCCTATGTTTTGTCCCAATAGATATGCTATTTTTTTTCTTTGGATTCTTATGGGCTTACTTTTTTTTCTCCTATGCTTTGGGTTTGAATCACACTCCTCTCTTGTCAGTCCCATGGGTCACTTTTACAGCTTTAACAACTCCTTGGAGGCATCTTTTAAGCCCTTTTTTTAGCTCGAGTAACTTTGTCGACTGTTAGTTTCAAGCCTATTTGCATGATTCTTAACAAATAAGGTTTAATTATGGGTAATCCTTCCTCGACATAGGTGGCATTGATGAACTCAAATGATTGAAAAGAGCGTTCTAGAATGGCCTTATCAGGTTTAACATGTGGGTATCAATCAAGGTAGCAACAATGATATCTTTTTCCCCACCAATACTGATAACTTTGTTTCTAATTACAAACTTTAATTTTTGGTGCAAGAACAATGGAACTGCTCTCGTAGAATAGATCCATAGCCTTCCCAGAAGGTAATTATATAATAGAGCAATGTCTATCACATAAAAGTAAACCTCCTAAGTTAATGAGCCTATTTGGAGTGGGATAATGATGTTCCCCATAATGTTTTTGCAAGTTTCGCTAAATGCCTACATGACTGTGTGACTATTTTGATGTGAGATGCATCAATAGAAAGCTTATTTAGGCATAACATAGGTATTAAATTCAAAGCTGACCTATTATTGATAAGCACCTTGGGCAATATGCTCTATTTGTAATATGTGGTGATGTGGAGGGCTTTATGATTTCTTTTTCCTCGTTGTGGAATCTCGTCATTGCTAAAGGATATGTAATTGTCAGTCATGATATTGTTTACTAGATGTCTAGCTGGTTTATTCGAAAGAGACATAGGCCTTATTCAAAATTTTTAAGAGTGTATTTTTATAAGCATCAGAGTTCAACAAAAGTGATAGCAAAGATATTTTGGCAGGTTGCTTATTTAATTGTCCATGATACTGTATTTACTATGTTTGATGAACTTAAAAAACTTTATTGCTTCTTTCTTACTTATTGGTTCATTGGCAACTTTCAAATTTGACCCTTTTGTTGCAGACTTAAGTGTTTGAAGATTCTAGCTAGTATCTTCTTGTTGAGCTTTATCTCTTAAGGCTAATAATGCATAACACCTACCACTTAGAGTCAAATGGCTTACCCTGAAAGATCAATTTGAGGTTAATTAACTAGATTCCCTAATAATTAAGGTTTTATTCTTATAGTTCTAAGGAGTAGCCTTATTATCTTCATAGAGGAATAAAGATGGCAGTTGAATGACCATCCTTGGTGCAGATGGGTGGAGCAACTTAAGGACACAGTCGATTATCATACAAGATCAATGACTTCTTATGCAATTGGAGGGATTGTCCCCATCCCTTTTTATGGAATTGACGGATAAAAGTGCATCTACGAGTTGAATAGTCAAATCTACTTTCATCATAAAATTTGATGTTGCCTTCCTTTATCATTCTTTGGACCATGACATGAAACACTATAGATATCTAAAGGGTATGTGCATTTACTATATGGAAATCATAAAAGTTGCCAACTCCTTCCTCTTTCCTTTTGACCTCATTAACTAATTTGGCTTTTACCAAAATCTACCAAACTACGTTCATTGGCGTTTTGAGCTCTTCCACATTTTTCCCAATCTCGCAATCTTACTTAGCAATAAACTTTTCGAGGTCCACGCTTGCATGGGTTTAAAATGAACTAGCTCCTTTATCAAACCTTAGCTGTCTTATTGATTTGACTTTTCTTTTCCTCTTGCCCTTGCCTGATTTTTTTTCAAAGCCTCATCCATCATCCCATAAATTATGACTATGTCTGTAAAGCTTTTAGGGTTTTTTTCCACTTTTTCATAGTATAGTGACTATAGTGTGCCAATGAACCTGATGATCATTTCCTTGTCTATCAATATCGGTTGAATTTGGGCAACCTTTTCCATCCACCTAGAGGTGTAATGCCTAAAGCTTTCATTTGGCCACCTTTCCAAACTCATAAGAGAAAGGAAAATCAGGACATCATCATCATTTGCTTTCTCCATTCCAATGATGTTAATGGATGGATAAGTCGGTTCATAACATTCCTCGTAGAGTTTTATCTAGGATCGGTCTATCATTCCTTAAACCATATTTAAAAATGAAGAACATTATTGTAAATTGTGCTCTTAAGCATAGTAGTAGCAAAAGAACTCCATGAATTCCTCTCTTGGGCTCACTATCCTAACTTCCCTGAATGTTTACCACACTTTACTCATTGGTGTCTTGACCTCTCTGACATCTCTTTTGATCTAATAACCTTTCCCATTAATCATGGCATTTACCCTCAGTTCAGCATGATTAAAGAACAGGTTGGTCCCAACATTTGGTCTGGGCCCTTGCTCTATTTTGATTATGGCTCTTTTTAGTAGGCCCTGCACCTTTCTCTTGAATGAGGTGCAGTTCTCAATTGAGTGTCCTTATGCTTAAACATGGTATTCATAGTAAGCATTTTTATCATATCAGTTGAGGTATGGTGGAGATTTTGGGTATAAGAACATTGGGGTGACCAATTGGCCAGCAAATAGATGATTATATATCTTTTTATATGAGTATGGTAAAGGTCAAAATGTTTCTTTTCTTGGGGTGCTTGATGATTACTTAGGGCTCTGGCATTATTTATGCTGTAAGGTTGCATGCTTGGAGGAGTGTTTTGAACAGGATTTAGTGTGAGTGTGACTGTTGGAGCAATCTCAGTAAAGTGAACTACTGATGTCATTTGGTAGGGGCTAAAACCCAAATACAACATATTTGGGGCACATACCCTTTGAGCTGAGCATGGATTTTGCGAGAACTTTGCTATGCTGTGACTGATAGCGTTTACTTCTTTTTTTTTCCTTTACTTATTGGTTTTTTTAATTCACCCGATTGATTTTTCCATAGATATTTCCCATTTTTGATGGCATTATCAATCATCTCCCTTGATATGAACATACCAAAAAAATTCTTCATGGTGTTTCCCACCAACTTTTCGTAATAAAGAGCTTTCAAAGTGCCAACAAACATAACTATCATTTCTCTCTAAGTTAATGAAGGCTAAACCTAAGTTGCCTTCTCCCTCCATCTTTGAACGTACTGCCTAAAACTCTCAAAGCCTTTCTCCATGTTCATAAGGGAGAAGTGATCTAGGACCCAATCAGATATGTGCTTATATTGGTTGAGGAATGTATTAGCCAGATCATCAGAGGGCTACCCTAGTTAAACTATCCTGGAAGCAGTGGATTAGTAATTTTTCATTTTCCTTATACCCGATCATCTTGCGATAATACATCTAAAGGTAGGCAGTGGGATCTGTGGTTCCATTATATTTTTCAAACTCTGGCACCTTGAATTTATGCAGAATGACAAGACTAGAGACCAGCCCTCAAGCCTTCTCATTTATAATTCCAAATTTATCACTTTCCTCGATAGCTCAAAGATGTTTCTCTAGAGATTGGTATTTGTTTAAGCCTTTATTATTTTTCAGAAACCTTTTTGCCCTTTCTTGTTTTGCTTGTTCATCAAGATCTGGTACTATAGGTATATCGAGCGAAGAGCCTTGACCTAAATATGTGCTATTGCAAGATTGAGATAAATATGGTTGAGTCAATGGAATTCTTGCTATTGTGGAATGCTGTTCATGCAAAGTTACTTCATGCACATTAGTAGCCTCGGTACCACCATTCATATTACTCTTGGGGTTAACCGATCCTTTGCCAATGTCGATGGTGCTCATTTGTCCTTTATCCTTTAAAGCTTTGGATAATAGTTTTGTTAATTCCACCATTTAAGATTAAAGTTGTTTAGTCCTATAGGCTGGTTGTTCTTGAGATTCTCTATACATGAGTTTTATTCGCTCAATGCGGGACTGACGATTATTCTCCATGGCTTTACAATGGGTACGAATGTTGTAGTGATGACAAGATGAAGATTTTATGTTTCGGGACACCTTTACTTTAGATTATTATCATATTAGACCTTTAGAATATGTCATGACATGACATGAAGATGGATATGAACTCATGAAAAAGGAAAAAAATTATGTTATTGATGCAAAGCAGAAAAATAATTATTATTATTGATGCAAATGCAAGAGGGACAATTAGATTAGGAAACAGCTTCACCGATAATGTCTTTCATTGAAGCAACCAAAGTCTTGAATACATATGATTACATTTAAAAATGTCTGGCATGACTACATTGTTTAATCACATGTTCTAAGAAATACAACAATTTATGTTCGTGAGCTCTAGCAGGTAAGGTGCTATATACTAGAGATCAAGCCATGTCCATCACATATTTAACCTCCAGCTGAGCTGTCTGAATTTGTTCAGTGAGATGGCAATGATGAGTCTGGCAATTTTGGCATGCTTGATCAACTATTTGTTGCCATGTTTTGAGGCCTAGACTAATTCATCCACCTAGTTTTGCCGAGCGAGCAAAGACTACTCTAAGCCTTAAACTCTGACTATTAACATCTTGTTCTCAACCTAATTCATTCACAAAGCTCGAACTTGAGCTTTCAATTGTACATTTCTCCTTTGATAAATTGATGCAAGGGTTCAAGGTCTGACAAGCTTCTCTTTACTATCTTTAGCTACTTCTTTCCATTGATGTAATTCTTTTTTAAAGGTGGCAATTTTTGTTCTCTGCTCGATTGAAGACTTGTTTCAATGTCATGATTTGTTTGCTTTGCTGATGACCACATAGTCTTTCCTTAAACTGTCGAGATTTTTTTTAGACAATTTTTTTCCTTATCAACTCATTTTACCTCACCTTGGCGTTGGTAAATGTCCATCTCTAATTGATTTTTTTCCTTTTTTAGATGGAGAATTTCTTTGGTAATAGTTGTCCTTTCTTATTCGAATTCTTGTCTAAGCAATTTGATTTCAAAAGGGAATTCTTCATTTACAGATACAACAGCAGACAAAGGCAAGGCAACATTGATGTGACGTATCTTTCATTCATTACACCCTAGGGTCACACTACCTCATTTCTAGTGTCTTTCCAAGCAATGAGTTTGTCTCCAAGCTCGGAAGGCTAATTGAATTTTTAACTTATAATCCGACCTGCCATATTCAAGGTTGCATGCCTCCAAGTCTCGAACAAAAAGGACAAATTGCTAACAAAAAAATTATTGAAGGACCAGAATAGGTATGTAGTTGGTATTTCCCTAAAACCAAATGAGTGGCACATAATTGTAATCCCCATGTTTGTACATGATGGTTTATGGCATGAACCAAGCGACCTTCCATGTCACTTCATACCCGTTGAGATTCTGAAGTTTTTGGGTTCATTGTTCTTTGGACTTTTTGTGAAGCCATTCCTTGTTAAGGTTGGAGATAGAACTGAAGTTAGGGAAAAATTATATGGCCTCCTCTTTTTTTCTGGGAAAAAGTGGCTAACATGCCATAAGTGAAGCATAGATGCACATCCAATGAAACATCCTATCCTTTTTTTTGTAAAAATTAAGGGCTCAAGTGATTTCAGTAATGATAGCAAGTGCCAGGTTAATGTTGTAATATAATCAAGAAGCGAGATCTACCACTATTGCTTTAACATAACCTATCATTTTGGGAAAATGACTAGGCTTTATATCACTAAAGTAAATATATCTTGCATTTTTTGAATTTCAACAGTATTTGCCATTGCCTCTTTTAAACTAGCACATGAAATGCACTCATCATTTCCTTTCTCCTTGATGTGACCATCAATCCATATTTTGGGTGCATTGAGATTTTGGGCCAATATTTTCTTAAAAGTTGGAGGGTTCAACAACTTGCAATATATTCTGTCAATCTTGGCCCTCTTGATATTGAACAGCGAGGTATATTCCTCTATTATGGGGGTTAAATCTTCATGGTTCATAAAAGCATCGATATGCAGGGTTCCAAAATTAGGAAACTGCCTACAACAAATTAACATCCAAATGGACCTAGAGTAAAAAGGCAATGTCTCCATATCTCTTCATGAATGATTCCTTATTGGCACTATCCCAACTGGTCCATATATATTTCAGATCTTGCTAGTCATTCTGATGATACCCTATTTTGATCTTTTCATGAGCTGTCGAGATATACCCAGGTTTTAAGATATCTTTATCTTCATGCTATCATTACTCAAACCAAGCTTGAACTTCCTTAAAAGATTTCAACTCTGAGGTCGACTATTGCTCACACCCTTTGGTAAACACTACACCATTGGCCAATTGTCCCATAGCAATAATAATAATGAAATGATGCATGCATGTAAAAGAGAACAAAAAGAGACGATAAGTTAGTAGCTATATAAAGAAATAAGCACACAAAAGAATGAAAGCAATAAAATGAAAATGCCATCTAGAAGTTTGCCCTAAGAATAATGATATGATGCATAGGGGCGAGCATAAGAATCAGACAGCATCATAGCATATCTATGCTAAGATTGCCTTTACACGTGGTGACACAATACCCTATAAGGACAGGCCTAATCAAGCAAGCAGTGACATTCAGTCATCAATATCTATGTTAAGTCATCAGCATGTTGACTTATTTTGGTCAGATTATGAACTTTTAGCATTGTAGGTGTGAACATTCGCTTGTCATCACCCACTTGCTAAGGAAAGGTGAGCCATAGAACATTATAGCATATCCTAAAGAAATGATCATAAAAATTACATGACAAATACAAGTGACGATGTTCACCTATCATCGCTGGTATAATGTGATATACTAGAGTAAAGGCAAGAAGTGTTTCCCTAAGTGACCCTATTCTCCAAGTTATTCTATTAGCATTCAGGTATGATTTGACATGGTTTGGCTTGTATGGTTTACTATATGAGTTTAAGTATACGCCTAAATAGGTATCCGAATCATTCTTCCATGTGGTAAGGACAGTTGAGGCACCCTAATGCTGGGCCTATCATGGGTTTGGTGGAAAGGGTTTGACCCAGTAGACGTATTTCCTTATGCAAATACGGATGGTTACTCATGAGAGACATAGGTAATTTACATCGTGAAAGGTCTTGCCATGCCTATGCAGAAGGTTACTCATGAAGGTAGATGACTCGCTTCCTCCTAATGATTAAGATCCTAGCCTCACCATGGTGTTTGGTAGGAATCTGGTGCAAAATAAAAGTGCATGGTATGGGTTGGGAAAACTATTAAACTTTTTTATTTTACTCTATATTACCATACTTATTCAAATCAATATTTATTTAGGAACAAATAACCCCTAACAATCACAAGACAAAAACAATAGAGATTAGCAGGAAAAAATAAAAGAGAATTATATCTAAATAATTATAGAGACTAAAAAACTGAGAATCGAGTGAGTAGCAGCTACTTATAGGCCTAACTCTCTTTAGTCCCCAGTAGAGTCACCAAGTTATCAATGTTCCATGTGTCCGACCTTTATGAACTTTGGAGGATCTGAAGGGCCAATGCATGCTCAACTTAAGAAACTATGATGATGTTTGACATGAAAGAGCAAAATATCGTCAGACAAATCATTCATCCGACTAGTCTTGGGTGGCCACCACGAAGTGGCCATAAACTTGGAGTTGCCATCGATCATTTTAAGTTAGGCTTGACCAGATGCCTAATGAAAATAATACTAGAGATTCATCATTTTGGGTTCAGGAGTTGGTTAGGTGTGGGGAAGGATTAGTACCCCTACGATGCTCGAAAATCTGTACCATCTAACTATATCTTACTCGAATCTCGATTTCCTCGATTCCATTTTTATCATTATTTAAATATAATTCCCTCTAATGCATGAAATTTCGTAAAGATATAAGTCCTAGTTTTGATGAAAATTTTATCACCTATGCATCTCGGAAAGGTGCGAAGCAGAGGGTTTTTGATGAAAATGATCTCTGGATGGGTTTTAAAAAAAAATTAAAATATTTTATGTCTGGCACTGGAGAGATATCGACACAAGATATCATTTTGTGATTTTGAATATGATCTTTAAAGCATGAATGCTCAAGGTCCCTACAAAAGGAAATGTATTAGTGAGGTGGAAAAGAATACCATAAATAAATCCACATAAATTACATGAAAATATGGGATGATCGAAATGTTTCTCGTAATTATCATTGATTATTAATGAATAACCAAGATGACAATGTTGAGACTTAGTCAGATTCAGTGGAAATTTAAGGAGGAAAAAAGGTTTTGATGACTTCGAGATGTCCAAGGCAAAAATTTTGGATTTTAGAAGGAATATGGAGAGCAGGGTTGGAGTATCCCCTCAGAAGAGTAGGGTTAGAGTATCCCTAAAAGTGAAAATTTGATGTCATTTTGAGGTAAAAGCAGGGTTAGAGTATTCCCTCAGAGTAGTGGGGTTAGAGTATCCTTGAAAATGAAAATTTGATGTCATTTTGAGGTAAAACCAAGCTTGGAGTATCCCCTCAGAGAAATGGGGTTAGAGTATCCTAAAAAAAATCTTTGGCATTAAGAGGAATGAGTCATATTTTTGAAAATAAGGAATCTTTAAAAATCGAGAGCCAAAGGTTTGGCTAAAATATTTCTTTTTTGATTTAGCCTTGGTTCGAGTCTAAAGGGCTTAGGTTACAAGAATGAGCCGAGTAGTTCATGAGGGATTCGAATGCATCAATAAAAACATTTTAAAAATCAGGTTAGAAACAGAGGACACCATCATACCCTTTCTCTTTCTAAATTTATTTCAAGCTTATCTGGAGGTCCTAGGGGGTAAACGATATACCGTTCGAAAGGTAACTCAATTAGGATTAATGTAAAAGATTCCAAAATTCCTGAAAAATCATTT
This sequence comes from Adansonia gregorii, assembly GCA_038382025.1. Classification (NCBI taxonomy): domain Eukaryota; kingdom Viridiplantae; phylum Streptophyta; class Magnoliopsida; order Malvales; family Malvaceae; genus Adansonia; species Adansonia gregorii. The sequence continues at coordinate 22,545 of JBBYHO010249273.1, read as the reverse complement.
TCTAGGCAGAATTAATTTTTGAATTTCAACCTATCTTAACACTGACAGCATGTACAGGGTAAAGTTATGATGGACTTTGAAAAATCATTTGGATTCATCCGGAATCTTAAAATATGAATAATACTTTTCCAAAAAGGGAATTTCATGAAATCCATGGGAAAAACGTTCAAAGGTTTCAAAAATGTTGTTTGCTGGACCGAAACAGCGTAAATAGTAAACTATTTACTGGATCTAGGGTTTCAAACAATGATGATTTGAAAAATTATAACTATTTCATTCGAGATGATTTGAAAGTCAATGACACATCGATTAAAAGGTAATTCGAAACCCTTCAAGGGAAAAATACCAACACATTCTGGATAAATCATTTTTATTTTTTGAATAATTTTTCAAGACTAAGGCACTATACTGCTAGAATAAAGCATGGGAGGTGTTTGGTACTTTAGTTTTTCTATAGGTTAAGCTCAGGCCATGGATGTTCAAACATCTACAACCAAGATGAGAGATTGACATGGGCATCATGAGTTCATTCCATAATCCTGGATTAGTTTGGGATGATAGAACAACCCATTGACAAAGCCACTATAAGGGGGGTTGGCTTAGGACCAAGAGTTCACATTTTTCAACTAAAAGCCTTCGTTTCATTTTTGAAAAACTAGTACTTTTATACTCATTCTTCCATGAATCCAAAATTGAAAACTTGCTTTGCCCCCAAGGTTGGGAAAACCAATTTCATAAAAATCCTAAGCCCATGTTATTCTCTATGTATGGGAGATAGCATATGCATAACTTAGGGAAATATTTGAAATCGAGTTTTCTAGCATTCAAGCATGCATCCTAACATAAGCAAAGTACCACAAAATGATGTAGAATATGGAGGGCATATATGCACTAGCAAAGATGACATTTTTCATAGAAAAGATAACAAAAAATGCATGGAAATGATAGATAGATGCATAAACATACTTAGGATGAACATATTTAACCAGAGTTTGCTAAAAAGGCATTTTTATTTCATGGAGCCTATCAAGCTTCTAGTAAATGGATGAGCATAATTATGTCATGTTGAGATGCATATTTTAAACATAAGATGAAGACATGAATATGGAAGGAACATGGCAAGAAGTAAATAGACAGAGGCTGTTATGGTGATGAAAATGCAAAGGAGCATGCTGAGTTAACCAAATAGCATGAAGTCACCAAGAAAAACATCAAGATCCTAAACTACTAAAACCAAAGTCACAAAAATGCATAAAAGTCCTAAGGTGGAAATAAAAGCATAAAAAGGGTTTACTAAGATGATGTTAATTACAAAACAAAAACTACAAAGATCAAGGTAGAGGGAATATACCAAAAAAAACTTGAACTTACCTTCTTCTAGAAATAGTGGCTGTAGGCTTAATTTTTTCCTTCTCCTTGCTATTATTTAGCAAGAAAAGGATGAAAGAAAGTAACTTTTTGGTGGTATGGTTAGTGGTGAGGCTTTTTAAGGATCAAAATGTGTGGAAAGTTAGGTTTTAGAAGGTTTTCCAGTGGTAGTTTAAGGTATCCACTAGAATAGAGGTTGGTTATGAGTGAAACATAATGGAATAGTGCTTTTGGTGAGTTTTTGGAGCTAGAGTTACTACAAAAATTTATGAAATGGATGAAGATTTTTTTGAGATTACTAAAAGTCTTTTTTTTGCTCCTTCCTTTTTTTTTTCTTTTTGGCTAATCATTTCTCTTCTTAAGGGATAATGTAGGGCACTTTTGATTTTTCTCTTTTGCCCCAAGGGACATCTCCAGCTACCAGGTTCAGCTGACTCCTTTTTTGTTGGTTCTACAATACTGAGCAGGGAGGCAAAATGGCTACAGCGGCCTCCGAGCAGAGATACGCCTGCCACCCTCTTACAACCATAAATTTTATGAAAGTAACCTTTGTCAATGGTTGTTTGGGCTCTAAAATTTGTTTAAAATCTATTAATGAGCCTATAGTGGAGGTTTACAATGTTATATGATAGTTCCTTAGTGTAAAAACATGTTTAAATCGAAAAGCTAAAAAATGGCTCAAACCAAGCAAAAATGCCTTGGTGTATCGATAAATAACATGTTGTACCAATTCACAAGGTATATTTTACTTCTGAGTATCGATACAGTTAATTATGTATTGATACTAAAAGTAAAAAATGTTTCTAGTCTCAGGACATAGAGGCTAGTTTCGATAATCCATGGATCTATGTTGATACTTATGCTTGTGTATTGATACATTTTGCCAAAAATCACAACTTTAGCTACTGCCAAGTTCGATATCGATACCAAACCCTCTTGTATCGATACTACATGTGAAAATTCAAATTTTTTGCACTGTGAAGGCCTCGTATCAATACTTGTGCCCTAATATAACTTGTACAAACTTGTGGCCTTATTATTTACCTCAACTTGGTCACATACAATGAGAAATTGATTTTTGTATAACCTTGGTGAAACTATGAAAAGTGGCCTTTGATGCCTCGTTTTTACATTTTCATTAATACATTTTAGAACTTCCCAAAAACTTTTTCACCGGGCGATCGTCCCTTAGCTTTATTTCTAGTTTGAGTTTATCATTCTTTGATTTTGCCTTAGGTTACAAAAGATTGGTCTGGATAAAATAAGGCGTCTACAGATAGTCCATAGTTAATAGGGTTAAATAAGTAATTATCTCATGTTAAGACTATTAAGTTATCTAAATCCATTTAGAGACGTGGCTTATCTTAGTCATCTAGAGCAGTTTGACTCCTAAATAGAGACATACATGCATTACCTAGGAGTGTTGGTATGTTAGATTGGACCAAAGTGCAATTAGTGCATTAATAAGTCCGTTTACATGGATTAATTCATTTTTTATGTTCATTGTGTAATTACCTTAGTCTTGACTCCATGTGTATAACTTATATGTTTTGACATTCTAAAGGTTAAAGCGTCTCGAAATAAAATGCTATTACATTAGTTTATTAGGCATATGACTTACACTTGATGAGAGTTTACCTTATAGATATGGAATTAGAGCTCCCATAAAGAGTTGAGGTTATTCTCTTAAAAGGCATTAAACGTATAGTGAAAATGGATAAAGCCTCAATAATTTGCCTGTCAAATAATAAATTGTTCACATGTGGTGAACAATTATTTTCACATGGAGAGTATACTGGAACTTTAAGATAAGGTGATCAAGTTGGTAAAATAGACTTCTAACCTTAAGTTAATCATGGATAACATATGAGGGTGTTACATAAATGACAATCATTTGACTAAAAGGTTATTTATAAAGCTTACATAATACGGTATATAATTGAGAATGCAATCTCAAGTCTTTAGTGGCATGACTTTGAGATTAATAATTATGTGTTTAATTATTTAAGATGAAATAATTAATACATAGATTATTAGAGCCTAATTATATATGTCTAATTAGTCCCTCCACTAGCTCAACATGATTCCTTAATAGTTCGTTATTGATCGAAATATTTGAAAAAGAAAGATTCTTAATATAGTGAAATGGTACGCAATTCACTCACCTTAGGAGTGTGGGCATTTTCTTTAGTAAATAAATGAAAATGATTTTTTGGTATTATTTATTTAGAATATATGTATTTAATTTGATTAAATATTTTTTAGATAAAAATTAGTGATTTAAATTAATTATATTTATCTTTTGATAAATATAAGAATTAATTTAAATTAAATAGATACGAGAAATTAATTATTTATATAATTAATTTAATATCGATTAAGACTTGTTTATATACTTATTTATAAATTAAACATGGATGATACTCTAAAGAAATTAAAAAATTATTGTATTTATTTCTTTTAATTTAAGATTAAATTAACTATTTTATTATAGTTAATTTTTTTGATAATTAGTGCATAATTATTCTATTTTGATTAAAATTGCCATGATTTTATTTCAAAGTAGAATTGGAGTGACGAAAAATTATCAAGCTAAATAAAATTAACAATTTAATCAGAATTAATTAGCATTTAGATTGAACGAGCTAAATTTCATAAAATAAATTTGGGCCAAAATATTGTCCTTGGACACTAAGGTCTAGGCCAAATTATAAAGAGCATCCATGCTAGGGTTGGCACCATATATGGGTTTTATGGAATTAATAAAATAATTATTTTAATTACTAATTAAAATTAGGGCTACCTTGTTACTGATATAAATAAAAGGCTTATGCCTAGAGCTTTTTTCTTAGACTTTGGCTGCACAACTGGAGGTTTCTAATCATAATTCTTGTGATTTTAAACCCGATGGCACATGGTGGTTATTAAAGAGAATCAAGTTGTATGGATTCAGGGTTGATCGAGACAAATAGTGCTTGTACATTCAACTATCCAAGAATTGAAGAATAGTGGAGAAGGCTAGTTGGTTGAAGCTTTCTGACGAATTTAGGAATTCTTGGATGGCATCTTTATAACTGCAACTCAGGTAACTGATTAAGATGGTTTTATTATAAATAGCAACATGATTTATTACAATTAAATTTTAAAAATTTTAAAAATTTCGCTATCTGATTAGTTTTTCCTACAATAAAAACTTTAACTCCATTGTTGAGGTTAACATAGCCTTAACATAGGGTTTTTTAGGAAAACAAATTTTTTGACAATCAATAAACAAGTACTTTAACAAACAATTGATGATTAAAAGATTATGTTCATGACAATAAACATGGTAAGCATGTTCAAATATGTAAAGATGACATTTAAGCATGAAAATAATGATAGCATGTGAAGAGATAAGCATGAAAATGCATGGAGATGTTAGTCAAATGCATGACATAAAGAATGCTGTGATGGAAATGATGTAAGCATGCTTGAACAAAGAAAAAATGCTTGTTGGAATTTCAAGACAACATTAAAACATATCGTTAAGATGAACCATATAGGAATAAGGAAATATGATAGAGGAAACAATAAAGCATCATAAATCTTATATGTACCACATCCAAGGCCACAAAATGCATGAGGTTCTAAGATAAGGTCATGGTTAGCATATTAAGGCTTATTAAAATCATTGCATTTACAAAAACAAATAAATAGAGGGAGAGAGAAAAAGACATGTACCCTAAAAGCTTTAAAACCCTATTGATTATGGTGAGTAGAAAAGACCTTAAATTTATAGCTAATCTTTTTGCCTTTTCTTGCGATGATTTAACAAGAAAAGGTAGGTAGGAATTAGCTTAGAGGTTAATAATAAAGGAGTATTTTGTATGGAAATAGTATAGGTTTTGAGGGTTTTTAGAGGGCTGCTATAGAGCTACGAGAATGTGGGTTTTTTTCTTAGAGAATAGGCTAATGTAATTGTCAATGTATATCCTTTAGCTAAACTCATAACATATGTTATATAGGATTTAATCTCAATCATAAAAAATCTAGGAAAGATAAGGCATTTTAGTCATTTATGGTGTATGATATAATGACCCATTGTACCAAGAAGAAACCTTTCAGCATTTTATTGGCTAATGTACCGCCTTGGTAGCAAAAATAAACCATGCATGAGCTGACATAATGAGCAACGTCTAGCTTGCCCTCTAGTAATCCACATTATAGCATGGAATGCCATTGCCATAAACTTTATGGACCATTCAAAAATGTTACAACCCAATGCTTAGGAAAAATGAAATCTACATGATCATTAAAAAGTTACGTCTAAGATTGGATGATTTTTGGGATCAAAATGGTGGCTAAGTTTATGTTTTAATGAAATGGGGAAAAAATAGAAAAAATGCCATAAACTAGGCAAAATACAAAAGATGTATTGACACATTGCTTGAGGTATCAATACATCTAGGCCAAACATCTAGGATGTATCACTACAATGAAGATTATATAGATACATTTTGACCAAAAATTGAATTTTAGCCAGAACATAACCCTTTATTGATACAATTAACAAATGTATTGATACATTGACTTATGTATCAATGCATTCCCTTTTTTATATCAAAATAAATAATAGAATTTTGAATTTTGATGACATGGAGGCCTTACATCAATATAAATAGGCCATGTATCAATACATTTATGCAAAAATGCGAATTTTCATATTTTTCGCCCTCCAAACACCTCACTTTAGCTGGGAATTATGGATGACTATCCTATGCTTGTCTTGTGACCTTGATGGCACCTCACCTTAGCTAGGAATTATGGATGACTATCTTGTGCTTATCCTATGACCTTGATGCCACCTCTAATAGTGAACTTTGATGCCTCTTTTCTACAATTTTATTTTTATTTTTATTTTTTTAATTATATTACCTTTCAATTAAGTCCTAAGATGCTAGAAATTATCCTAGACAAAATGGGTATTGATTAGCTCAACATAATTCCTTAATGGATGGTTATGGATTGAAACCTAATGTAGACACCACATTTTATCCAAGCCAATTTTTGGCATCTCATGACTTATAAGAAAAATGATAGAATAAAATAATAAAAATAAAAAATGGTTATGATTGTCAGGTGTTGTGTTGTTAGACATTATTAGATGACATGATGCTAGGTAAAAAAAATTTCGTGGAAAGTTTGAAATACCTAGGGACTATATTAAAAATGACAAAAATGCATTAAAGGTTACTATTCGAGGTGTCATCAAGGTTTTTTAGCAAGCAAAGGTCAGTCATCCATCATTCCAAGCTAAAGTGAATTGTTTGGGGAGCCAAAAGTGGGTGAAATCCACATTTACATAAGTATCGATACATGACCTTTAGGCATTGATATAAGACTTCAATGTCATCGAAATCCAAAACCCACTATTTGCTTTGATTCTAGGCGCCATGGATTGATACAATTGTTGATGGTATCGATACAAAAGGCCCTTCTATCAATACAAAATTATGTCAACGCTAAAATTGCTATTTTAGCCAGCCTATACCAATGTGAGGATTAATGGTATTGATAGCAAGCTTTAGGTATCAATAATAACTTTATTTGCTTGGATACATTGAGCAAAAATTCACTCAAAATATCAATACTAGAAGCATGTTATTGATGCCTAGGCAAAAAATTATTCCATATGTCAATACATGACTTTTAAGTATCAGTAGAAGGCTTCCATGTCATCAAACTCCAAAAAACCACTATTTGTATTGATATAATATGCCATGTATTGTTAAAATTATCAATGGTATCGGTACAAGAAGCCTTTGTATCAATACAAAATTTTCTAGCCAGTATGGATATAAGGAGTGTTGGTCTCGATACCAAGCTTTAAGTATCGATACCAACTTCATTGTATTGATAGATTGAGCAAAATTTTGCTCTAAGTATTAATAAATGGGCAAAAATTTATCCCAAGTATCAATGCGAGAAGCAAATACATCGACACACCAAGGCTAAAATGCCTAGTTCATGCCATTTCACCCCTTTACACCATGACATTAAAAATGAATTTATTCACAACTTTGGCCCTAAAAATCATTCAATCTTAGACATAACACCCTAAAAATCATATCGACTTCATTTTTAGGCTTAAACATTGGGTTTAACATTTTTGAATGTTCTATTAAGCTTGTTATAAGGACATTTCATGTTATAATATGGATAGATGAAAGGAAATTTTGACATTGCTCATTGTACTAGGACATGCATGGTTTGTTTTCTATTATCAAAGATGTACATCAGCCAATGAAATGCTAAAAGGTTGCTTTTTGGTACAACAAGTCACCATATTATCCACCCTAAATGTCTTAATACCCTACCTTTGCTAGGTTTTTGACAACTAAGACTAAATATTATAGAAGATATATTATGAGCTACGCCATAAAAAAAAAACTTCACACACATTTACGTTAGCCACCACTCTATAAAATCCTTCACTCTTGCAGCCTTCCGAAAAACCCTCAATAACCATCACCTGACATTAAAAAGCACTTCTCCATTAATATAACACCGTTTAAACTCATTCTTAGCACCTTTTCTTGCTAAAATCGTAGCAAAGGTAAGTAAAAAAAGTAAGTTATAAGTTTAAAACATTTTTGCTTAACGTCATCAATAAAGTTTTCAAAGCTTTTAGGGTATATTCATTCTAGTGAGCCTTAATATGTTGACCTTGCCTTTATCTTAGGATTCCCATGCATTTTATGGCCTTAAATGTGGTAGACATAGGATTTATTATGCTTTATTAACCCCTTTATCATATTTTTCACTCCCGTGCGCTTGGTCGATCAAGAAAATTTGTTTTAATGCTATTTGAAACTTCAGAAAACTTTTTCTTTTGTTTAAGCATGTTTATAAATCTCTATCGTAATGTCATATATTTAATTAACATCTCCACGCATTCTCATGCTCATTTCTCCACATACTGTCATCATTTTCATGTTTAAATATTATCTTTAAATATTTCAACATGCCTACCATCTTATTATCATGAATATCATCTTTAGTTCATCACATGTTTGACAAGATGTTCGTTTGTTGCTTATTGAAATCCATTTTCCTAAAAACCCCCAAGTTAAATCCATGTTAACTTTAATAAATGAGGATTAACATGGATTTAAGGTTTTTTATTCATTAGTCTTCCAATCTTAGGGAAAAATGAAGTTTTTCACATTTGGATCCATGGGTTATTGATACTAAATGTTTAGTTTTCCATAAATAAAACATTTTATTATTAAAAGTTGTTTATGCCTTAATCTTTTTGCCTAAAGTCCTGTGTTTATGACATGGTCAATGGCTATTTCATCATTCCAAAATATTTTAGGATTATGTAAATGAGCTCATGAAGCCCATGTCCTTCATCTATTTTTGTCATAAATGTTTAGATGCCTATGGCACGAGTTTGGTCCTATAAAACCAAAAAAAAATTGAAAAACATCACTCATCCCTTTCATCACAATGGCTTAGATGCCAATAGCGCAAGTTAGGTCCTATGAAACCAAGAAAAAAAAAACTCGTATGTTTTTGCCTTGATAGCATCATAGTCATGATTTAAAAAATCTGTTTTGAACCCTAAACCATTTTAATGAATTATTTTATGCTTTTCCCTAGAAGGGAATCAAATTACATTTCTAACAGCATCTGTTTGCCTTCAAACATTTTGGATATGGAGTTATGATTTTTTGAATTAAAGCTATTAGAAACCCTTAAAATTAGCGATTTATATTCTATTTGGGCCATTTTGCCGCACCAAATGATTTTTCCAAATTTTCAAAATATTGTTTTCCTAAAAATTTCAAGAATTTTCCTTTTTGAAAAGGTATTATTAGCAATCTAACAATTCTATATGAGTTGGGAATGATTTTTCAACCTATGCCACACTTTTCCCCTACCTGTGCAGCTAGTGTCACACTATACCTAATTTTAACATTTATTTCCACCTAGAAGGCAACTTTATGGGATATTTAGCATATTTTTATATTAAACCTTGTCAAGTTTCCTTTCTAACAGTACCTTACCAACCCTTGGACCTCTAGATTTTCTCGGAATAAATCAGAAAGGGGCACAATGTGATTTTACCCCTTGTTTTTAGCATTCGTCAAAGTTAATTGATTTTTTTTTAAATTCTCACTCCGAGGCATTCGAATGTCTCTAAGTGGTCCTGATTAGTCTTTTCGAGTCAAAACATGTGGATTAACCTTATAGGCTTGGATTAAGGCATAAGCAATCTTCATTAGGTCAGCTTTATTTTTATCAATTTCTTTTATAATAAAAAATCACCTATTTTTCATTTAATAAAGTTATACCCAATTAAATCCCAAATTTAATCCAACAAGCTTACCTTATTGTGTGTGACCTATTATGTTCCTAATATGATGGTAAGGAACATAAATAATCTTATTAATCATGTTTATGGAGAAAAAATGAGATCTAGTAGCCCATATCACCACCTGAATGTTTAAGAGTCAGTGTGACCTATAGAAACCTTTTAGTAACTAGCCTAATAATGTAATTTGGTCTCTTCTCCAAAAATCCCAAGTTGAGGATAAGCATAGTCTAGTGTCTACCCAAACCTCTATCTATACAAGTTCTTGTAACTCATGTTTAATGATCATAGATCAATGGAGAACTATTCCTTATAATCCATTACACCCTGGCCAGAGACTTTAATATAATTATCATAGTTAAAATCATTTGGGAATGTCTTTAAGGTCACTTGGAGTGGTGAATCCTTTTTGGATCATTTATTCATCTACCATATCACTCATGCTATACCTAAAACCACTGTACTATAAGCATCCATCTATTATGGACCTGTTTGTGATGTAATCAAAGTATAACACTCCTCATATGAGATGACTTGGTATCATAAGTCAAAGGACTATTATATACAACTAGCATATAAGAACATATTCCATAAACACTTGAGTGACTTATACAAAATAGAGTTCCTATTTAAGCCAAGTTTAATGAACTTGTTTCCATAAAATAAGCACCTATATGTTATCCTCAAGTATCTCGTATACTTCAACTTCTACAAGATCAAATAGTTATATCCAAGCATGGATACTTAGAATATATTAGTCTTTATGTGTGTCAATGCCTCGTCTTGACAATACAATAACTAGAAACATTTTTAAAAGCACGATTTTAATGCATAAAGATCTCATCGATATAATTTATTGCTATCTTTGCAAGCCATTGTGTTTCAAGGGCTTCATCCAATTAGTGTTTGTATAAGTGTCAATCATGCCACTAACAATAAAAAAACATATGTTACTTAAGCTTTGTAATATGCATGATTTTATTTGACTATGTATCCTATATCCTAATTCGACTGGTTTAAAGGCATACACAAACATGAGTGTAATTAGAAATACTCATATTTTAATGCATCACTTTCCTCAATAGTTGCATGTAGTTATTGCACTACATGAGATGGTCTATAGGGTCCTCAGTGTCATTATAAGTCTCCATGGGCAGTTCATGTTGGTAGGCACCTATGCCTTATAACCTCCAAAGCTAAGGATTATGTTCTTTATTCATCCAATTGAACTATCTATCCTACTCATTTGCCTCATGTCTTAAACTTTTCTTCTTAAGGCCCTCTTTAAGCCTCTATGCTATGTTTGGTGAAATTAAACACCTCAGTCAGGCATTCAAGTATGTGTTTTATTTTTTTGCTTCACTCATAGGTTTATACAAAGTTCAAGTGGTTTTGGCTTTGATAAGACTAAATAAAACTATAATATTCCTAATTATTGGTTAGATTCTTTGAATTTTTTAGAGCTGCTAGCTTGTTTGGCATAGTTGATGTTGTTGCTCAGTAAGCTAAGTTTAGAGCTAGGAAAGAAATTAGGTGTTAGAGGTCTACAAATGGAGGTGGTAGGGTAAGAAGTGGTATGTTGACTACTAAGGGGTTACCGTATTATCAACTAGAGAATTAAGAAAGTTACTAGAGTTGATGTTAATATGCCTTATGGCACTAGATTGAGTATCCAAGACTAAATATCCATCGGGTTGTATGAAGGTGCCATTATCTTGATCGGATAGGTTTTTCTAGGCAGTTAGGGTAATGTCTTATAGAAAAGATTTAAAAAGTTAAAGTAGTTTAGGTTAAGGATGCCCAAGAGGTTTTGTTAGTAGTTATGGCATAGATATGGCTGAAAGAAGAGTTATGAGTTTGGTGCCAGGGGTGGTGGTTGCTAATTAGAGCTTGATCTCACATAGTTAAAGATAATGCTTAGGGTAAGGGTTGTAGTTGCTAGTTCTCAAGTGCATAAGGACAATCATGGTAGGGATTCTATTGATCAAGCTTTTATTAATAGCCAGGAGGCGATAAAGACCATGGGTGGTTAATACTGTAGCAGAGACATGTTACAACGTGGTTGAGAACCGAACCATGACTTGCCAAGCTTAAATGTGACTAAATCCCTTGTTTCTCTATTTTTTCTTACAAGTTAAGGATCCAGCTATCGATATGAATCACTCACCCGAGTTAACCCTAGATGGCCATTATGAAACAAACATTTGACTTAGAATTGCCTAAACATATTTTGGCTAGGTAACACTGGTCACTTACTAAAATTCATACTTTATGGTTATGAAACTTAAATAAACAAACTTCAAAATCCATATACAAAGCAAAGATCACTTGAAATGGTTTGGAGTTGGTTATGACACAAATAAAGTTTTAATCCTTTTTATAATGCTTGAAAATTATTCAGTTTTGGTATTTGATGTACAATTTTAATTCCCATATTTCAAAAATTTCCTAAACAAATATTGTTATTTCATTTGAGAAAATTGATTTGTTAACTTTTTAAATCAAAATGTCATTTGTGCTTTACCCAATGAAACAGGAGAAACATAAAATTTTGTTTGATGAAATTCAAGGAATCTTGATTTTTCTTATTTAAAAAGATATCTTGTTTTTAAAATAATCCGCTAACCCTCTTATATTTTAAGAGAATTTCATGTACTACCTTACCTCAGGGACACTACCTTAATTTTTTAAAACACTGATTTTATTAATAACTTGGTAATAAAAGCAAATTCTTAGGACTCGATTTCAAAAATATTGTATGAAACTAGATCAAAAAGGCTTGATTTTGGTCAAAAAGTCGAAATGTCTGCCCAAATGCACATTCAACATGAAAGTTCACCCTAACCCTAATGGAACCAATATTCCCTTTAAAGTGCATGTGACATGAAAATGCTTACTTGACCTTAAAGGACAATTTTAAAATGAAATAGCTAACCGATCCTAAAGTGCATGTGACATGAAAGTGCTTACATGACCTTTAAAAACTTAATTTTATAATAAAATAACTAAAGTACCCCTAAAATGCACATGACATGAAAATCTTATGTGACCCTAAAAACTCAATTTTAAAGTGAAATGACTATGGGTAATTTTCTTTAAATTGATCTTAATAGCCTTAATATGATAGGAATTAAAAGATTCTTAGATTTCTAAAAATTCCAAATAAGTCCTTACGTCACTTGCAAGTGCATGAAATGTGCTTAAATGCATAAAAATATCCACGAAAAAATTTCTACAAGGCTCTTGATGACTCGCCAAGCATGGATGGAATTCACGGTTGCAATCAAGCTTTCAAAAAATTGCAAATAGGTCATTAATGTTAGGCTAAATTACAAATTGGCCTAAAAATTTTAGTACTTGATGCAGTGACCTTTTACTATTCGGCCAAATCCAAATATCACCTTATATAGATTTAGAAAAATATGGAAAAAATTAGTTTTAGGCCCTTAAACTCTTAACTATTACAAAAATGCCATCAATGACCCTGGAATCACAAGAGTTGCCAAAAAAATGTTAGTGCAAGCCTTGCAAGCTAATCGTTATGACTTGTAAGGAATTAGCATTTAATGATTTCATGTAATCAAATATTATATTGAATTAATGTTATAAATATATCTTTTACCCATAAGATTTAATTGTATAATTACTATAAATATCTTACATAGATAAAGCCCATGAAACACATTGGCCTTGTAAGGGAATTGTAAAGAGTTACAATTATAAGATCTTTATGCATCAAAGCTGTGTTGCTAAAAATGTTTCCTATCATCGTATTGTCAAGACAAGGCACTTACAATGCAAAAAGATTGGCATATGTAAGCCTTCATGCATATGATGCATGTAATTGATCTCATAAGTTAAAGTATAAAGATACTTGGGGATATTATATGAGTGCTTGTTGTGGTAACAAGTTCATTAAACATGAACCACTATGAGAGTTCCATTTGGTATTTCATTCAAGTGTCTATGAAAATACTCTTATGCATCAGCAGTGTAAGGATCCTTAGACTTGTGAATGCTAGCACAAGGAAAAGATTAAACCAAGAAGGGGTGAATTGGTTCTTCAAAAACTTGATAAATTTGAAGAAAACTAAAAATAAAAGAAGTTAAGGATAAGAAAAAAAATAATCAATATATAGAGGTTTGATCCTTCAATGACACCGATGTCCTCTCTTCTTAGTACTTTCTAACCAAGCTGATTCCTAAATTCATTAATCAAATTGTTTACCTTTAAGGCTAAGGTAAACCTTACACCACTATCTTCTAAGGCTTAGATAGAACCTTTCAATCTCTTTGAGAATTCTACCCTAAATTTTCAAATATTTTCACTCACTTTCACACAACCCCTTTTGTGATATGAATAAAGTGTTTTGCAAACAAATTGAACCTCTAATATATGGATGTCTACTAGAATTTAAGTACGAGGTGAATGAGATACAAATAAACTTGAAAAGTATAAATTTGATACAAGTAAAAATGATGAATTTGAAGACTTTTGAGCTATTATTGTTCAATGCTTGAATGATTTTTGTATCTTTATTTTTTTAGCTATCTCTGCTTCTTCAGCTAGTAGGAACCTTTATTTATAGCTTGAAATTGATTTATAGACATTGGGAATTTAATATGGTGGTTGGAGAGCTATTGTAGCCTTCATAAATGCTTGTTTTCGTTCAGACCTGCACTATAGTATCCATTCAATACCAATAATATTGATACAAGAATAAAAAAAGTCATCGTTATAGCTTATTATATCGATACAGGGGACGAGTATCGATGCCAACCAAGCTATATCGATACAGGCACACTTGTATTGATATATTCGAGGGTTTCAGCCAAACCTTGGCTACTACTAAGCGTTGTATCGATACATATAGGGTGAATATCGATACTCACTATAATGTATTGATATATGCTCAAGAATATCGATACAAATAAGGGTTTTAAGCGTAGTATTGATACATTTGTTCATTGTATCGATACATACCTTTAAAATCCTTTGTAAAATGATTTTTCTTAACTTGATATTAACTCAAATGTATCATAAAAATATTTTAAGTATAAATATACATTTTGGAACATATATTTTTGAAAAAATACAAACTTAGTACTTTTTAAAAGGTTTTCAATCAAGTTGACTATAAATTAATTTAGCTTAGGTCATCTGTTATATCAACACCCAATTCAAAGTTAACAATCTCCCCTTTTTTGATATAACAAAACTTTAGATAAATTTGCTTTTTTTTAGATTAAAGAAGAACTCCCTTTCTATAAAGCAATGGTTTTCAAAATTTTCAATTTGAGCAAATAAGGTCTTTTAAAGCTATAATGTTTCAAATCGATAACATTGCCTAAGATTTTTGAAGACAAGCTACATGTAAAATAATGTTCAATATCAACATGTTATTTGGGTTCCAACATGACAATATAATCATGATCAAGTGCATTATAATTTCATGGAAAACATGAAAGACATGGAAGACATATTTAGCAACACATTGGAAATTTATGACACTTCTCCCCCCTTTTGTTAAATCAAAACACAAGAAAGAGTAATTCAAAGTAATGGAGAAAATGCAAGCAAAGATGATGCATTAAGAAGATAATGTTAAATAAAGTTAAGAAAATAAATAGAGTCAGCAAAATGAAAAAGCCCAAATGAATTCAAAAAAAACTTAAATGTCATCCTAAAATAAACCTAAGATGACTAAGGTTCATCAACTGAAGGATTCATAGGGGGTAGATTAGTAGGTAGCGATGCATGAGAAAAGATTGCAGAAAAGCTATGGAAATGCTCGACAACTAATGACTATGCTCGAGACTAGAAAAGTGAGCATCAATGGAATCAAATCGGTGATCCCAAGAGTTAAGGCATTATTCCTATGTGTCAAAATGGCCTATAATGGAATTGTACATATGTTAGAGGTCCATGGGCATGAATGACGAGGTAGTGAGAGTTGGGGGTGGAGAAGGCACATAATGCTCTATATCATCATCATGATCATCGAGAGTTGGAACATCTGGTTACTCAATTGGTAGAGGTGGTTATCGATGAACCTTCGAAACAAAGTCAGCACCTTGAATTTCATACACAATGAGCCCCATGGATTTGTGACAAATATAACAGTAGTAGTTACCATAATCCAGGGGTCATAAGAAAGACCAAAACCTTGAGTGTCAAAGTAGTAGCTCAAGGCCATGCCATGGAGGAGGCTATGACAACCACAAACACAAAGAACAAGGTCTATGAAGATGAAATGTGCTAGGTTTGGATAATTCCCAGTTTGAATCATATATAGCCACCAATAGTCAAAATTGCTAATCAAAGTATGTTTGGTGTCGTACAGACAGAGCACATGAAAAATGATAAGATGGCATAGTGATCAACCGATAGAAGGATGGTGGCTTTGTTGTTCGAGGTACATAAAGCTACGAGAGCCAGACCTTTATCGTTTGAGAAATTAAAGGCAATTACAAGAGAAGCCAGGTTGACAATGAGATCTTATCCCAAAAGATAAGATCACATAGCAATAACATGATCATGATTATCAATGATAAGAGAGGCATTGCTAAAAAATGCATAAACAAGATTCTCACAAACTAAAACATTGAGTGAGAAATTTGGTCTATCTGAAGGTAGGGATAAAGTAATAGATCAAAGAAAGGGGAAATCGATAACTCGACATTGTTAAATGGGCATATGGGCATAGATGGTAGTGAACCCCTCATGAGCCCATACATCGTACAAGCAGAGGTTAAAGAATGATTGTACTTGGGTTAAAGGTGGTTGACAAGCAGTAGAGGTGGAAGCATGGCTGATAGGTCCTTGACAATGGGCTATTTGTTGGTCTTAAGAGGCATGGTAGTGTTTAAAGATGGTTGAGGACTTTTGTCGAGTAGGTGGTGACTTGATAAAATTGAATACTAGTTCAGACAAATAGAGGAAAGGATTGATGTTAGGGAAGTGTTTGATGTGATTTGGTGTGTTTCAAATGAAGTGAGATTGGGCTTCGATGAGATTCATCGATGGTGGTGAAAGTTGTGAAAGGTAACAGGTCAAGGTTGAATGAAAGAACCCAGGTAAGGCACTAAGGAAAGGCTAGTTGAGGAAAATGGTCAAGCACATGGCAAGCGGTAAGTTTTGATGGTAATATGGTGTAATGTATCAAGTGAATCCATAACCAATCTCAACAACTGAGTTAGGAAAGACTTGAGAATGAAAAACCACTTAAAAATTATGAAAACATTTGGATAAATTTTTTAGAATTTAAAAGGAGAATGGTGAAGGTTTGAGTGAGGGGAGGTTTTGAATTCTTGAGTTTTAGGATGGTAATGGGTTGATTTTCAAATGGAATTGGTGAATTATGATGAGATTAATCGATTTTTTTGGATTAAGGATGGTGAAAAAAGTGTAAGGATTATGAATTCTGATGATTAAAGGTTAAGTGAGGGAGAGAAGGCTAGGGGAGATGAATAGTGCTTGAAGAAAATGAGCTTTCACATGTGAAAAGTCCTAAAGCAATAATGAGTATCGATATGGAAGAGGCAATATAAATACAAAGATAGTTCTAGGTTTTGTACCTACACAAGGAACTAGGTCTCGAGACATAGAACAAGTTGATCTATATCAATACAAACTAGGAAGTATCAATACATTCTATCGATACTTGGAGTTAGGTATCGATACAATGAACAATTTTAGGTTTTATATCGATACCTTGAAACCAGTCTCGATTCATGGAAAATAATATGCTGGTATCGATACTTATAGCCTAGTATTGGGTCATTTCCTTTAAGATGGTATCAAATTAATCATATTTTTAACCTAATTGTTTTGTGAAAAGCATTTAAAAATTCAACTTGAGCCAAAATTTTCACATCAAAATCATTTAGCATGAACAACTTAAAATTTAACCAAAAAACAACAAAATCATCCAAGAATAAAAAATTCATACAATTGCACATCATCAAACAAGTAGGTATGTAAAGTTAGCTTTTTAAACTAAGCATGATGCAAACAGTATTGAGGCTAAGTATCATAATTTTATCAACTTATGAATTTAAGGTGCATTCATTAAGCCAATCACTTCTAATTGTGCAAAATCTATCATTGTCAAGTGGTTTAGTAAAAATATCAGTTAGTTAATGCAAGGTATCAATAGATTTAAGCACTATATCACCTTTTTGCGTATAATCTCGAATGAAGTGATGTCTAATCTCTATGTGCTTATTTCTAAAGTGTTGAATTGGATTTTTGGTGAGACCAATGGCATTAGTATTGCCACATTTAATTAGAATATGATCCATGGCAATGCCAAAATCCCCTATTTATTGTTTTATCCATAAAATTTGGGCACAACAACTTCCCATAAATATGTACTCTGCTTTGGTTATGCAACACTATTTTGTTTCTTGGAGAATCATGATATGAGCATATTTCCAAGAAATTGACAAGTACCAAAAATGCTTTTCCTATCAATTTTATATCCACCAAAATCCGCATCAAAATTAGCATGTAAGGTAAGAGATGATTCTTTTAGTTACCATAAGCCTAGATTGGGAGTGTCTTTAAGATATCTAAAAATTCTTTTCATAGCAATTAGATGTGATTCCCTCTGTAATGATTGACATCTAGCACAGACATACACTAAACATTATGTTAGGTTTACTTGCAATGAGATAAAGCAATGAACCTATCATAGACCTATAAAGTTTAGAGTCAACAATTTTACCTCTTTTATTTTTCTCAAGCTTTATTGAAGTACTCATAGGCATGGAACAAGGCTTTGCTTCATCAAAGTTGAACCTCTTGAGTAATTCCTTGGCATGATTTGATTGATTGATGAAAATTCCATCTTTTATTTGTTTGAATTATAGACCCAAGAAGAATGTTAATTCTCTTATTATGCTCATCTCGAACTAACCTTACATTAACATAAAAAATTCTTGATAAAGAGATTCATTGGTAGCACCAAAGATAATATCAACAACATAAACTTGAATCACTAAAATGTCCTTGCTTTTAACTTTTATAAAAAGTGTTTTGTCAACATTACCTCTATTAAAACCTTTTTCAATTAAAAATTTTGAGAGCCTTCATACCATGCCTTAGGCACTTACTTTAGTCCGTACAAAGCTTTTAAAAGTTTAAAGACATGGTTGGGATAATGAGGATTTTCAAAACTGGGAGGTTGTTCAATATAAACTTCTTCAATAATGAAACCATTTAAAAAGGCACTTTTGACATCCATTTGATACAACTTGAAATTGTTAAAACATGCAAAGGCTAGAAGTATTCTAATGGCCTTTGGTTTAGCTATAGGGGTCTAAGTTTCATCAAAATCAATTCCTTCTTCTTAACTATATCCATTAGCTACTAATCTAACCTTATTTCTAATTATGGTTCCATGCTTACCAAATTTGTTCCTAAAGACCTATTTAATACCTACGATGGGATAATTATTAGGTTTTTTTAGTAAATTCCAAACTTTGCTCCTCTCAAATTGGTTTAACTCCTCTTGCATGGCCATGATCCAACTATCATTTTTTAAAGCCTCATATAAATTCTTGGGTTCAATTTGTGAAAGAAAAGCTACATAATTGCATGCATTTTTAAGAGATGATCTAGTTCTTACCCCTTGCTTAGGATTACCAATTATCTCACTTTCTTTGACATAAGTTAACTTTCTAGGATGAATTTTTTACCTTTCTACTTGAGTTGGCTCATGTAGTTCTTTCTCTTTTGGAGTTTCTTGACTTTGCATTGTTTGTCCATGCTCTTTGTGTGATGCTTGTTTTGGTAAGTCTCTATACCATTATAAAGAGACACTTTTGTCAAGGTTAAGTTAGCTTTGTCAAATATAAAATGTATTGACTCTTCAACAATTAAGGTTCTCTTATTAAACACTCTATGTTTTGAGATACGAAACCAAAACATTGATCCCATGGTCTATGTAATGCAAAGATTCACCATTTGGGTTTGAGATTTGGTTACAAGCGATGAGGTATAAACCTTTTTGCGACGCTCAAAATTAGTACCTTACTAGCTATATCTTATCTCGATTTTGATTATTTCGATCTTATCTTTCATTAGTTTTATATAACCCTCTTTTAATGCATGAATCTTATAGAAATACCAATCCAGGTTTTGATGAAAAAGATATAATCTCATATATGCCCCGAAAAAATAGGGAATATAGAGATTTTCGATAAAAATGACCTCTAGATTTTACTTTAAGAATGGAATGTTCCACTTTGGGCACTAGATAGATACCCACGCGGCATATTACCTTTAGTTTTATTTGAAATAATTGGAAACATGAATGCAAATAATCATTCCAAAGAAATCATGTTAGTAAGGCAATAAATGAAGTAACATAACAAGGATCGTTCAATACAATGATAAAGAAAATAGGTGGACTATTAAAATTTATCTTGCTATTGCCACCGATTATGTGGGAATAACTGAATCGACAATTTTTTAGATACATCTGGGTTTCCTGATTAAACAAGGTTTGTTTGACTTATTCATAAAAGTCTGAGAAGGACAAAGAAAGACTAATTATAGTTGAAAGACAGGGTTGGAGTATCCCTTCAAAAAGATGGGGTTGGAATATCCCCATGGATGATAAATAATTTTGAGAAAGAGAGATTTTTAGATCTTAACAATTTGGGAAAATAGGGTTGGAGTATCCCTCGAAAGGTCAAGGTTAGAGTATCCTCAAAAGTGACACGTCTAACACTCTTTAAAGAAGTCGAGTTGGAAAAATTTAGTTGATATAACCTTGTAATTTAGAAGATGGGTGAGCATTTTAATGACTTTTGGTGAAAGAAATTATTGTGAATGAGGATGGTAAAGATGTAAAATATGTTTGTGCCTTAATACGAGCCAATAGGAGGTCAAAGCATGTTCTCAAGTCTAATCGGAGTGATGTGGAGACATTCGAATGTCTCGAGATGAAATTCGGGAAAACAACTTAATTTTAACCAAAATTAAAAATAGGGGATAGCATCGCGCTATCTTGCTTCTCAAATTTATTCTAAATTGGTTAGAAGGATTTAGAAGGTGGACAAGACACCCTTACAAAGGTAACTCGATGAAGGTCAACTAAAAATATTCCCCATATCCCAAAAAGTCATTTTTTGGGGTAATAAATTTTCAAGTTCAGACTGATTGAGCTGTTGGTAGAGCATATAAGGGACAAGGTATGTCAAAATTCAAAAAATCACCTTTGACTCATTTGGTATCAAAAAATTGAAAATAATACCTTTCTAGAAAGGGAATATCATGAATGTTTTAGAAAAAATGTTTAAAAAATTAGTAAAAATTGTCTAGTGGGTCTGAACGACCCATCCAAAATACATGCTCAGATTTCAGAGGTTCTAGACGGTTTAGATTTGAAAAATCATAACTCTTTCATCTGAAATGATCCAAGGGAAAATAAGACATCATTTTAAAGATAATTCGACGTGCTTTAAGATAAAAATATCAAAAAAATTCATGAAAAATCGTTTAGGAGTTTAAAGTGATTTTTCAATTTGCAACAATTGTACTACTAGCAAGGGACAAAGCAAAGCAGGGGATATATCTTATTTTTTATGTTTATGGGTCCAAACTTGAGTCATTAACATTTGAATGTCTATGACTGAAGGGAAAGAGTGGCATGCGCATCTCAAGCTCATTTGCATAGCCCCGAAGTAGTTTTGGACGATGAAATAGTCCATTAATCATGCCACTCAAGGTTTTAAGTCAAGAAAAAGACACAAACATTTAGGGAATAATTGTAAGACCATTTTCATTTCAAAATTAAAAGATTTGAGCTTGTTTAACTAAGATTCCAGATTTTGAAAACTTATTTTCCCAAGATATTTTACTAGCTTTAAGGAAAATACTAAATCCCTACTAATCTTCATTGGTTGAGGTTAACATGCTTGGCTTGGGGGATTTCAAAAATCAATTTTTATCAGCCATCAAACATGCATTCTGACAACAAACATATAGAGGGATGGCACATATCATGAATGGGGATGCTAATTTCACTAATGGTCTAAACAAATAAAGTGTTATGCTTTTTGACAATAAAATGTTATGGATGCTGAAAATGACAGTGATTCATGTAAGTTAATGTGTAAATGTGCGTGAAATATGTTAGGCTAATGATTGATACATGGATTAAGGGTAACAAGAATCAAGGACATGGCATAAAATGCATGAGTAAGAGATATAAAACTAATGAGGATGAAATAAGGCATTTTGCATATAAAAGAGGCATTAAGGCATCCAAACCTTAAACTAACACAACCAAATACCATAATAATGCATGATAATCCTAAGTGGGTGATGGAAACACGAAAAGCTCACTAAAATGATGAAGATACTAAAAAACAAAAAAATGAAAGTGGTAAAATGGGAAGCTATACTAACAAGACTTCACTTTTCACGAAATAATTGGAGTAGTAGAGAAGGCTTGAATTTTCCTCTTTTCTTGTTATTGGTAAGCAAGAAAAAGAGAAAAATAATGAGGTTTTTGTTTTGGTATGTATGAGGGTGATTTTAGGAAGGTGTAATGGTTGAAATTGAGTGTTTTGGGGCTATTTTTGGGTGGTGGGTGAAGAGCTACGGGATTATGGTTTTTTGGTGTAGGAATGTGTTTATGGAAGTGTAAATGAGATGGAATCTAACCTTTTTTTGTTAACATAGAATTGGTCCATTTATACTAGCCTTTTGGAGCCAAATTAGAGGTGTTTTTGGCCATTTATCAAGAGGGACATGGTGATGTCAGTATGGTGGCAATAGGATGGTTGTAGGGAGCAGCTTGCTG
>JBBYHO010248943.1:0-23782 GCA_038382025.1 Adansonia gregorii | reverse complement strand
GCTCGCCACCAGGATAAGTTGAAGAAGCAGTAGAAAGAGATATTCAACAAGCTTTTTGTTGCTATGGATTCATATCACCGTAGTGCTCTATATAGGGTCTAATTGCTTCGTTGTCCCCTAAACCTATGGGCGGTTAACTTAGAGAGCCTATATATGCCTCTTGAAGACTTCAATGTCTTATGCCCTAGTCAACAGGAAGTGGACGCAGGGTGATCGAAGGATGCAGCCTTGATTACCTCGACGATTACATAGTCTGAGCAGGGGGAGTCTGGTAATGAGGCTGATGTGCAGACCCTTTCGTGAGCATGGGGAGTCTGGCTTGTAAAGGATATTATGTAAGTGACTTGTGATTGAATGAAAAATGTTATTTTGTGTAAATAACTTGTGTAAATGATTAGTGGTTGTGTTTCCATGATTGTTTGTTGTAGTTTATTATTTTTTGAGATTTATGTTATACTTTCGTATTGAAAGATGGTTGCCATGATGTCTTGATGAGGAGAATCAAGTGTTATTGTTATACGAGTTGGTAGTATATAACCTTGATGGTTAATTTGGGTAATTACCTTGTAGAAAAAATGAGTTGTGCCACAGTGGCGATTGCATTGTAGCAAGTAGAAGTCGTGCCACGGTGGCGATTGCATGATAGTAATTAAGAGTTGTGCCATGGTGGCGATTGCATCTGTAGTAATAAGGAGTTGTGCCTATGGTGGCGATTGTTTTGTTGCAATTGAAGGGTTATGCCATTGTGGCGATTACGTTGTAGTGGTGAAGAATCACTTGATTCATGAGCTTACTGCAAAGGAAAGGTCTATCATGGCGACCATGAGTATTTATAGGAGACACTTATAAATAATACTTCTTTAGATAGGTAGCGTTTCATATGCTAGGGATGTTGCGCCCATCTAATTCTACCAACTTGTAAGCTCCAAAGCCTAAAACTTTGCTAATCTAAGGTCTTTTCCAATTTGGGGATAGTTTTTTCTTTTCTCTTGCTGGTCGACTGGCTATGCAGTTTCGAAGACAAGGTCGCCAACTTAGAATTGGCGATTGTGCACTTGTCGGTTATAATGTCTGTTAACCTGCTGTGCTCGGATAGCTATGTGGATCACAGCGTCTTTTCTAGCTTCTGCGAGTAGGTTAAGGTTAGCCTTGAGATATTCAGAATTGAGCTTTAAGTTGGGGTAAGCAGTGCGGGAACTGTGTACCCCTATTTTGACGAATATGATTGCCTCAATTCCATAAATAAGGCTAAAAAGAGTAGCTGTGGTAGCCCGAGTTTCAGTTGTTCGGATTGCCTAAAGTATACCAGGTGTTTCATCAGCCCATGTGCCTTTTATGTCATCTAATTTTTTCTTTAAAGGTTGCAGGATGTTCTTGTTCATTGATTCAACTTTGCCATTTGATTGAGGATGGGCAATAGAGGTGTGAACAAGGTTAATGCTGAATCATGAACAACAATCATGGAGTTTGTCAGCCGTTAGTTGCTTGCCATTGTCTGCTATGATGACATTGGATATAATGCCAAATGAAAGTTTCCATGTTGCGAGTGGTGATGGTGGCGACTGGCTCAGCTTCTACCCATTTCGTTAAGTAATTGCAGGTGATCAACAAAAATTTTCGTTAAGTGGTCGCCATAGGGAATGGGCCCAATATGTCTATTCCCTAAACGTAGAATGGCCAAAGACTGAAGATCTGTTTAAGCGCCTGGGCTAGTTGTCTGGGAATAGGGTGAAGCATTGGCATTTGTCGCATTTTTTGACAAGTGCGGTAGCATTTTTTCTCATTGTGGGCCAAAAGAATCCTTATCGCAAGGCCGTAAGGGCTAGTGCGTGCCCACCAAGGTGGTTTCCACAGACGCCTTCATGTATCTCTTTCAAGATATAGGTTGCCTCGGAAGGGGTAAGGCATCAGAGTAATGAAAAAGTGAAGGACTTTTTGTACAAAAAGTCATTGAGAATTGTTTACCTGGATGCTCTCTTTTCCAATCTCTTTATCTCTATCGGATTAGATGAAACATGGTTATCTTTGAGAAAAGAAATAATTGGCGTCATCCAATTTTCTTTGACGTCATCTGTAATGTGATGTACATATCTATCATACCTGGGTGTTGAGAGGCACTCGAGGATAATTTTTCCCCTAGTGGAGATATTAATTATGCTAGCCAGTTTGAACAGAACGTTGGCCCTTGAGTTGTCTCCTCCGAGTACTTGCTTGATGGTTACATAGGCAAATTGTTGGGAGATGGTGGCGACAGCTTTGTGGCACTTGGTGAGTAGTTTGTCCCTGATATTGTATAGACCATTTACCTGGCTGGCTACGACTTGAGAGTCTGTGTGGGCGACTAAATGACTAGCGCCCAACGTTTTGGCTAACTCCATACCGACAATTAAGGCTTGGCATTCGACAGCATTGTTGGAGGTGGTGAACTAAAAAGATAGGCCATATTTCCATTCATAACCTTGGGGGTCGAGTAGTAAGACTCCAGCTCTAGCTTTTGATTTGTCGGAAGAACCATCAACAAAAATTTACCATTCGTTGGATTTGATGCTTGGGGATAGGTTACAAAGAGTGTGCATGTAGCCGCCTGTTTGGGCAGGGTCTAGTGGTTCTCCCTTTGAGTCTTGAAAGGAATATTCGGTGATGAAGTCAGCTAGCGCTTGTGCTTTGATGGTTTTTCAGGGACTGTAGGTGAGTCCGAATTTACTAAGTTCAATGCTCCAATGCATGAGCCATCTTGCAGAATCGACTTTGAAGAGGACATTTTTGAGAGGCTGGTTAGTGAAGACAATGGTGGAGTGCACCTAAAAGTATTGTCTCAGTTTCCTTGCTACGATAAAGAGTGCAAAAGCGAATTTTTCTAGTTGCTGTAATGAAATTCACCAGCTTGTAGTGCCCGGCTAACATAGTAAATAGGATACTGATATCCCCATCTTTCACGGACTAGGATAGTGACGACAGTTTCATCTGATACGGTGAGGTGGACAAAAAGTGGTTCTCCATGCTTTAGATGGCGAGTAATGGGGGAATGCTTAGGTATTGTTTGAGTTGGTTGAACGATTGTTGGCACTCTTTAATCTATTCATATCTGGTCGCCCTCCTAAGCAGTCTGAAGAAGGGTAAACATTTCTCTGTGGACTTGGAGATGAAACGGTTGAGTGCCGCTAATTGCCTCATCAGACGTTGCACCTCGTTTGTTGATTTTGGTGGCCTTATTTGCATGATTACACTGATTTTTTAAGGATTGGCTTTAGTGCCTCTGGAGGAGATCATAAATTCCAAATATTTTCCTACGGACACATCAAACACACATTTTAAAGGGTTAAGTTTCATTTTATACTTACAAAGTATGTGAAATATCTTCGAAAGGTCACTGAGGTATTGATGAAGAGAGGGGCTTTTGAGGAGCATGTCATCCACATAAATTTCCATTGAACGCCCGATTTGTCCTTTGAAAAGCTTGTTGACCAAGCGTTGGTATGTGACACTTATATTTTTCAAGCCGAACGGCATGACTTGATAGCAAAAGGTACCGTATTCTCTTATGAACGCCATTTTTTCAGTCATAAGGATCCATCTTGATTTGGTTGTACGTTAAAAAGGCATCCATGAAACTTAAGAGTTTGTGGCCCATGGATGCATCAACCAGTCAATCAATAATGGGAGAGGGTAACTATCTTTTAGGCAGACTTTATTTAAATCTGTAAATTCGACACACATTTGCCATTTCCCTGAGACCTTTTTGACCATAACTATATTGGTAAGCTAGTTAGGGTATTTAACTTTTCTGATGTAATTGGCTAGTAGTAACTTGTCAATCTCTTTGTGTATCGCTTGAAGCTATTTCAAAGCAAATTTGCTTTTCTTTTGTTTAACTGGTAGGGCTTGTGGGTCCATATGGAGTGAGTGCATAATGACGGCTGGGTCAATACCAAGCATGTCAGCTGCGGACTAAGCGAATATGTCGGGATTCTTTTTGAGAAATTTTGCTGTAAGGTTCTTTTCTTGAGTATCAAGAGAAGAGCCGACGCTGGTAGCCAACTCTAGATCCGAATCATAAAGGGCTAGCTTTTTAGTGTCTTCGGCTGATTTAGGCTTTTGGTCATGGAAACCATCTCTAGTGTCTAGTTGCTCCAGGTTGATTGCCTATGGTTATGTAGGCATAATAGTGTGAATCGATGGCCTGGAGGCATTATCGTGGATTGTGGTTGGCTGGCGCATGGCTAATTCAATTGACAACAAGCGGCATTGGCGTGCAGTTCGTTGGTCAGAATGCATATATCCAATTGACTTACTGGCTGTCTAAATCTTCGCCGGATTGACGATCATGCTTATGATGCCAACGATAGGTCATTTGAAGGCAGTCTCTCGATGCTCGTTTGGGGATCGTGTGCGATCTTTATTGTGTGGTTCTTTCTTTACGAACTACTTGATCGTACCCTTTTTTACTACTGACTCGATGGCATTTTTCAAGCTAAAGCAGTCTTTAATGGCATGCCCAATGGCATTGTGAAAATTACGTTGCTTTTCAAGGTCACACCTGTTGCGATTACTTTTCATTGAAGACGGGCACTCCAGAAGCCTTTCTTTCATTATGAAATTGAGAATTTAAGATCTGGGAGGTGTTAGAGGTGTGTAGGACTCGTATTTCGCATGCAGAGTGGGCTATCTTCATTTCCTGGTGAGGCTTTATTGTGATGTGCCGGCTGGCATCTCTTTCTGGGGTCAGGTGCTGGGGCGATCCGCTAATTGACTAAGCTTTGGTCCTTACCTTCTTTTTTGCTCGCAGTCTCGAGCTTAAGTTCGTCGACTCTCGATTTTTATTTCCTCGACTTTTGCATATTTCTGTGCTTTCTCATAAAGTTGGTACAGCTTCGTGGGTTGGGCATCCGTCAAAGCATATTTTAGGTACTTATGCCGAACGCTAGTTGTAAAGGCTTAGATGACCCATTAGTCGTTCAGGTCTCGAACCTCCAAAGCAGCTGCATTGAAATACTTGAGGTAATCACGAATCGTCTTATTGTGGTTTTGTTTGATCGCCATTAAGTTAGCAGACATTTTGATGGTTGTTCTGCAACTATTGAAATGGGTAAGGAAATGTCTTCCCAGTTGGTCAAAATTGGTGATAGACCCTGGGTTCAAAGAGTACCACCATGTCTGGGCTGGCCCTCAAAGCATTGCCGGGAAGATGCGGCACTAGATGGCATCTGACACATTGCACAGATTGTGGAAAGTGAAAAAATGGTTCAGATGGTCAGCTGGATCAATTTTACCATCATAAATGTCTAGAGAGAGCTTGACTTTTTGAGGGACCTGTACTTGGTAAATATCAGGCGAGAGGGGGTTGTGTTCCTTCGTTAACCATTCCTAGTTGTCTCTTCGTGGCTCACGGAGCTCCTTTATTTCCTGTTTCAAGGCCGCTACTTGTTGGGTGAGATCTACAGTTGAACTTGGCGCACGATGCCCACTGGAGTGATGAGAGGTTCCCTGCATCATTTGCCGTGGAATAGGCGTAGAGCAGGAGCTTTCTTCCACCATCGGGCGGGTAGCCTGGTCGGCTATAACATGCCACTCTTGTATGTCTGAGTTCGGGTTGTTTGCAGTGTGTTGGTTTGGGCAATCAATGGGTTGTGTGTTCTGGTGATTGGTTTGGGAGTTGACAAGTTATGCCAACTGGATTTGGGTTTGCTGGATAATGACCAGTGGATTGGTGATGGCTTGAAATTATGCTTGGTAATATGCATGGTAGTCTGGCTAGCTAGG
The DNA here is from genome assembly GCA_038382025.1 of Adansonia gregorii. NCBI lineage: Eukaryota > Viridiplantae > Streptophyta > Magnoliopsida > Malvales > Malvaceae > Adansonia > Adansonia gregorii. The sequence goes on along the minus strand of JBBYHO010248943.1, from coordinate 18,022 downwards.
TGGTGTAGGTGTACTGAGCTGAGCAAAGGGAGGTATTGAGGTGTCCAAGGGTGTGTGTAAGGTGTTTGTGGCGATAATGGTTGCTGGGACTGTGGTGTTAGGGCCAGCGACTTGGTCAAGGTGAGGAATGGGAGTGACCACCGATGGGATCAACCCGAGTAGGTTTTGGTAGTATGCCATTGGCGAGTGAGACAACCATGAAGGGAGTGCGATACGTATGTGGGATACTTAGGTATTTGATGAGTTAGGTACTACTAGGGTTGTCGGAACTTTGGTATGGTTCGTCGTTTTAGGAGGCAACGAGGTATTTTGTGGGATGTCAGCACTTCGTTGACCATGGTCTTTTTTTCAATCGCTTTCCCACAAACGGCGCCAATTGTTGATGTTTTCCTCGCGGGTACCAGAAGCTGGGCAGGACCCTGCAATACAGAAAAAGTTAGGAGAACGCCAGAGTTTCTACTCCGGGGGCCCTCTCCGATGGTTAAGTCAGAAGAGTATTTGGTATAATGATGTATATGTGTTTCTGGAGTCGAATCCTTACTTTTGGGCATGCTTGCCCCTTTTATAAGAGTTTGTTTGGAGACATTGTGTTAGGTGATTTGATAGTGATATGACTAATGCCAAGCTAGGTGTCAGGCTATAGTGCTCAGTGGTCAGCTCAGTCAGTCGGCCGCCATTCAATATATGTTAATTTCGCATTTAAGCTGTTGTCGGAGAGGTCACATTACTGTCAGGTGATTTTGGGCGATCAACTTCATGGTACTGTTTGGCAATCGCCCTTCCAGGAGAACAGTGCGATCGTTTGACGACCGCCGTATGTGAAGGTATAACACCAATAATTTAAGCAAAATCAATTTTAAGCTCATAAATACTTTTAAGCATGAGAATCAAACACTATTTTATTATATAAATAAATTTAATAAAATGAATTCGAATATCAGACTTAAACCATGAAATAAATGTAATAAAACCCAAAAACTCAAACATTTTATAATGTGTGAACTCGATTTTATTCAGTTATAACTCAGAAGGGGACTGGCGGAGGAAATCCAATCAACTGTCCTTTTCAAGTTTTAATAAATTCTTATGTAGCAAAAATTATGAGAAACAGGTGTTAAGTTTAAACCCTTTGTACACTCGTTTGTTGCACCATCATAAATTTTTTTATTCTTTTTATCTATCTTGTGTTGTCCCAAAGCCCACTACCATTTCCAGCCCCTTTTTTTTGGGTAGTGAGTGGCCACTCCACTCCCAACGGCATAAGCCATAAATATGATCATTCATCAAGGGCCTTTTGCTTAACCCTCTCACCTTCTCTCTCCTTCCTACTCCCCGATTTTCTTCCATCCCTGTCTCCTATCACTTCACATTTAATTAATCATTTCCTAAGCCCTAAATTATACTTCAAAACCTTTTTTTCATTAATAGAAATTTAATAAATTTATTATCGTTATTATTTGACTTTTTTATTCTCAATTTTCTCCTTCTAAGTTTCTCTAAATACGTTATTTTATTCTGCTGCGTTTCTTCCTTCTTTTTTTTTTTTGGATGCGGGGAGGGGGATTTTATAATCAAAGTTTGTTGTAATTTTTGATGTAAAAGGAATGACAAATTCGAATCATCAACCAACCTCAATAAACGATTCAGATGCCATGAACATGTAATAAAAACTTGAAGAAGAAGACGATGACATTCTAGGCGATAGAGAAAGAGGAGGAGGAAGGGAAGAATTGGTGGATAACCCTCAGATTAAATTCCAAGAAAACAGTGATGTTATTGCCATTATGAATAATGGCATGGAAGACGCTTCTCATGCCAATGTTTATGGTCAAAGATCCGAGTCAACTGTCATTCCAGGTAATATGTTGGCGTTGATCAGCTCACCCTTTCGTTTCAAGGGCAGGTTTATGTCTTTGATTCCGTTTCTCCTGACATGGTTCGTTTTCCTTTTCTTGAGGGCCTTTTCGTTTTGATAACTATTTTTTTAATGCTAATTTTTCTTTAAATTGTTTACTTTTTGCATCTGGCTTTAGGTTGATTTAATGAATTTGATGAGTTTATTGGCGAATTTTATGGTTGCTGTTGTATTATAATACTAATTTAGCTGAAAACTCATGATTTCAACAGCTATATTCTGGTTTATACACTCAATTACTTTGTTTAAAGTAAATATGGTAGGTTTTGCATTATTGCTATTTCTGTTTTCCTTCAATTTTAATAAAGTTTCTTTGTCCGAATCAGGTTTAGTTATATCTGCTTAACAAGTTTTGCATTTGTCTATTCATGAAGTTTCATGTTAAAAAAGAACAGACTTTACCATATGGGTTCCTTTTAGTTTTTCTATTTGTTACTTTTAATGTGCCATTCTTTGCATAAAAAGGGTTTTGCTCGTGTTGGGGTATTTCTAATTGTGCCTCTAAAACAACCAAAGGAGGCTAACGAGAGCTACCTAGCTTGATGTTTCGATCATTATGTATTAAGTTATCAACAGAGCTATCAATAGCATTTACGAAAGGAGACAATCTAAATTTAATATCAACTCTAATAGCCTAATAGTATTACTATCAGCTATAAACTGACACACTTCCTCAAGTTTCTTACTCACCAAATGTGATAGATGTACGCTGGCCTAATGGCTTTCAGCAAGACAACTATAAGGCCTTTGCCTTTAGAATGCTGAATTAGCAGCTGAAACTCAACCTGCCAGTGCCTTGAAGCTCTAAATATAAGAAGTTCTCTAGTAGCTTCCTCAAAATATCTTTTATGAATGCATAACAGTGAAAGAGATGATCATTAGGCTGCTCTACTCAGCACAAAAATAGCAATTGGATCTACTCAAACTGATGCCTCAATTGTGAAGTTGAGATAGAGTGCTTAGTATGCCAAGTATTGCTGGCCAAGTAATAAATCGATGCATTTGCAATTAACTCCAAACAAGTTAGTTCCATCTCAACTTAGGGTTCTTGTTTCTCAACCATTGCTAGTATCAAAAGTGGAAAACAAACCAGATTTAGAAGCTTCCCATCATCAACAGAGGTTAAGACAACAGATTCACTTAAAATTCTAATCTTTTACCATTCCTTAGAGTTAAAAGGAAGTCCAATAGTAGCATTTTCAAGTATAGAACCATGCTGCAGAATACCTCTGCCACATTTGAATAAGAGAGGGTCCTAATGTAAGCCAATCATCATGCCAGAAAAAATTGGTTTCACTATTACCAATCTTGTGCTTCACTAAGGCTATAGTTGAGTTCCTTAAATTTACAAGCTTCCTCTGCACCAACTACAATGTTGAGGACAGCTAAGTTGCCAAAAACTTCTATTTTTTATGAGATAAGCTTTAATGCATGCAACCTACAAGGAACTTGCTGAAATAAACAAAGCCCATATTGTTTCAACTAACAAGGTGCATTCTATTCAAAAATGTCCTTCAGATGAAGACCTGCTTTATTTTTTTGGACAACACAAAGACTTTCTTTTAACTTTTCCATCCTGGCATCAATTTCTTTACCCTTCAAAGGGAATGAGGAAAAAAGCTGAACAACTTGTTTAGTAATCTTTCTTTGGAAGATGAACTTACTACAGCAATAATTTTCAACCAAACAGAAGAGATTAGATCAACTGAAGCCTCCCATCATAGTACAACCTTTGAGCTGCCCAAGTATTTATTCTGGTAGTGATCCTTTGATTCAACAGTTGGCTATCTTTGTCAAATAATTTCCTAGATGTAAGAGGTACACCTAGGTACCTCACAATAAGGTTGCCTAATTTAAAGCCGGTAGCAGTTGACTTACCTATAATTCTATACTGGAGATGCTAGCATGAAATAGCTCGCTCTTGGGGTTCAGTCGAAGACTAGACATTGAGTAGAAAGATTGTAAAGTGTTGTACATATAATCTTCGACCCCTTCATGAAAATCATCAAATCATCAATGAAGCAAAGATGATTTAACTTGATTCTGCTACTGCATTGATAAAACTCAATGAGCCCCTGTGCAGTAGCTAAGTTCAACATGGAAGAAAGAACCTCCATCACTAAAATAAATGAGGAAGGAGAGAGAGGGTCGCATTCCTTGATCCCTTTTGCACCTTTGAAATAGCCTATCGGACCTTCATGGACTGACATTGAAATCTGGCAGTAGTTAGACAACCTTGATTCGATACATGGATTTTTATGGAGTAGCAATAACTTCAAAGACTGCATACTAAATTTCCTGTCAACCAAATCAAAACCCTTTCTTAAATCTACTATCGGAGTACACCTAGTTGTCATCACTTATCATTATTGACTTTGCGTTTCATTTTGTTAATTATGCAATGTACATTTCTTTGCAGTTGTATTATGGCTGTTCTAGAGTAACATTTTTAGTTAGAATGACATCGCTGAGTCAGGAACCTTTTTTGTTTCTTACCTTTTGAGGGTCCGTTCTATAAATTCAAGTATACAGTTTGGTATTAGGTGATTATGATATAGGATTGACTTGGATTTTTTGATTGATCACATAAAAATAATTTTTTGAATATTGAACTCTAGTGGATGAATTCAAGTGGCTGCTATAAGGACTTAAAGTTTCATATATGTTGTAATAAGAGGAAAATGATAATTAATTATGCTTGATTTTTGCAAGTTCAGCCAGTTTTGTTACGTCTAGGTGGATATGAAATCCCTCCAGGCATTCCTGCATTAGGGACAGTTTCTATCATTCAAAAGGTATTCGTTAGATCAATCATCCTAGTTATCTTATGATTAATACTATTGAAGAGATGTTGTTTTGTTCATTTATTTTAACGTCTTTATGGCATTCTCCTAAGGCATGGGTGACATTCCTGCTAGGTCAATTTAACCACAAAGAGCTGCTCCTTTAAATCGATTCCAAAAGAAAAAAACGATGCTTTGAGAAGAAAATCCACTATACCATGTGGAAAGAAGTGGCTCTTAGGTATTCTAATGATCAGTTTCACCTTTTTTTTTGCTTTCTTCTTTCTTGATTTCGAGATTGTTCTACAAGCCACTTTCAAACATGTTAAATGGTGTGGTTTGTCAGGATGCAACATAAGAAGAGCTAGTTCATGTTATCTAAGGCAATTTTTGATGAAGTAGCCTTAGCCTTTTCGGGTTAGAACAGAACACGAGGCTATGGACTAAATGAAAGCATGCAAGAAATTTTGTGAGTAGCTTTTCCTATGATCAAGTAACTTTTTTTATCATTTGGATTGGTATAAGCTGTCAATTGAAGATATTAGTTTAAAGCTTTTACTTCCAACTATCATTTGTTATCTATTTATAAAAGAGATTTCTATAGATTCCCTTATTTATTTTATGTAATTTTTCTGTGTAGAGGTACACACTGTGGAATCAGTTTTAAGAAAACTCCTATGATGCAATAAGGACCTGCTGGTCCAAGGACTCTTTACAATGCATGTGGACTCAAGTGGGCAAATAAGATTTGTCTAAACTAGGAAATTGTTGTTCATGAGTCTATTCCTCATTTAATTCTATGCAGATTGTGAACTCAAGAGAGTGTCCTATGAGATGATTGATAGTCTTCTAAGTTTTGTTAACAATGCGTTCCTTTTAATTCTAATGATATTTAGTTGCATAAGATTATGATTAGTCATTTTGATTGTTAAAAAGTCGTATCTCAAGAGTTTGACCCATTATCTCTTGAAACTTTATTTGCTCTAAAAGATATTTAGTTCACATGTCAAATTATGATTATTAAAAGTTAAGTTTGATGAAACCTTATGGTGCAAGCAAATTCAGTTTCATCCATCTACTTTTAAAATTTTGACAAATCAGTTCTTTCAAATTCTTTTCAAGGTTTTTTTTTGAAATTAATTACTTTTGTGATGCAAAGTTAAGTCTCTGAATAACTTATTCTCTGTATGAAAGAAATATAAGAAAATTTTCTGGTTAGATGAATCAGCTTGAATTATACTTGTTATTTTTTGGCCATGAGTGAAAGATGTTAGGGTACTTTTCATTTAAAAAATCAGTTACTTGATCAGACTGTGAAAAACTTGCTTCTAGTATTTTCATCATCCTTAGGGTTTGATTTGATAGTCAATTTGAATTAGGGTACAACATCATAAATGGGATTGAATACCAAACTATTGTACTATATTGTTTTGAGTTATTATTTTTGTCCAAGATTTTCCATTGATGTTTCTAAAGATTAAAGACTTTCTTTTACGGTCCTCTAGATAATCGAGTTGGTCATAATAATTGAGTTTTTTCTTCCCTTGTCGACTTATTATAGCAATAGCTACAATTTTTTGATTTTCCATGACTCACTTATGTTTCTTAGGTGAAAGGGAAAAAAGAACACCTCTTCTTTAGATGCATATTCAAGCAAACCTTAAAGCTTTTCAAAAGCGTAAAACTAACCTCTAGGCTTTCCTATCTGATGATCTAATAATATATTGATCTCATAAACTCAGCAAAAAGGGACAAGCCATAGAATCAAAATTTTGAAAGATATGACCTTGAGATTTTGTTCTCTACTTTCAGTCGATTTTATTTTGCACCTCATAACCTTAATTTTCTTAATGACCCAGAAGTAAATATATCCCTGAAGCAATAAGGCATGTCTTCTGAATTTTAGGAACTTGTGGAGGATAACTCATAGTTCTTAGAAAATGATAATGTTCAATAATCTACAATTCTTTGGTCATTCACTTAGGAAGTTTTGATTTGCAGGGTGTTTTGAAAGACTTTTCAAAGGTTCCCATAATAGCAATCCAAGATCCGACTGCAAAGACTACCTAGCAGGTTTTGCTAATCTTAGTTATTTATTACTCGCTTTCATCGTGTTAACTCCTAAATGTTCCAAAAATCTTATTACAGGGTTACTTCTTGAGTGTTTATCAGTGTGCTGAGGCCATTGAGTCAAAGGCTGCAACTGTGACTATTAATGTTGTATCTTTATCTAATGAAGAAGATCTAATAGAGATAACTCTGCCCTCAATACTGAAATGTGAGTAACAAGATGCTTCCATTGTGGTGAGTGCTATTTTAGCAGCTGTTTGAAGCAGATGTTGAACTTTTTTGTAATAATTGAGTTGGTTTTGACAACTGTATATATGGTTCATTGCTTATAATTACTATGTAAATAATGGCGAAATCGCCAAGCAACCTAATGAGTTTCTATAACCTGGGAACATTGGCAATTGTTCTTCCTTCCATTGAAACTGGTAGTTTTTTTATTTTTTTTTATTTTTACAATTTCGTTTCAGATCATGCAGAAGTTAAAATATTGTAGAGTGAAATGTAACTTTGACAAACACAGGTAGGGAAAAGAATAGCTGCTTTATCACTTTACTTTTTCTTATTTTCTCAATTTTGCCTACCATCACCAATTATACATGCTTAATCAAGGTTCATAAGGATCATTTGGGGGTGGAATCCATCTCTGAGGATCCTCATTGTTTTGTTATTGTCTCATGTGGTTGTGTTGTATTTTGTCTCAGTCATTAAGCATGAATACAACAAAAGTTATCAAAATTTGGGCACAAGTATTGAATGTGTCATGTTAATCATTTTATCATATTTAAATATGTATGTTGTGTTTATTGAATGTGTCATATCTGTGTCTTCTATTTGATACCTAGATGGCCCAAGCAGCAACTGATAACAAATCAGTTTTTGCTGTTTCGGTCGATTATCAGCCATACTTTTGCTTAGCCATTAACGATATTCGACATCAAATCTGGATGCTCCCCAAAGGTCTGCAGCTAAGGGAAGGGGACACTTCATCAAGCATAATATGTCAACGGATTTTTCTTTACTAGTCTTAATATTCAACTTTTCTTTTATTTATTTGTTTTTATTATATTTTAATTAATCAAGATATATCGAAAATGAGTATCCAAAAAATACTTCAAAAATGAAAAAGATTCGAGAGAATTATTAAGTGAAAATTTTCTAAAATTTCCTAAATGAGAAATAACTTTGATATCTTACAAAGAAATGATTGTATGATCACTTTTTGGAGATAACAGTCTATAAAAAAGGTTGAAGAAAAATATTTATTATTTACTATATAAATGTAGTTGAAATTATATTTTTTGTTATTATAAATTAGTTCTTTGATACATGAGTGATGGAGTTTTTGAACCCCATAAATAAGGTTAAAAAATCACACATTTCATTGAGGTATAATATATTTATATGTGTCACGGGTTCGAACTTTAGACTCGCAAACTGTGAGGCCTTAGGCTTGAGATTTGCTTTCTTGTATGCTTAAGTCAGCCTTTAAACACTCAAAAAGAGAATCTAAATTTCTCAAAGATACTGAAGCTAAAAGCTTAAAAAAAAACTAAAGTAGAAAAAAAATACAAAGAGAATAGAGAGGAATGCTCAAATATATTTCTCAAAGTGTTTGATGATAAAAATAAAGCTGGAAAGGCCTCTATTTATAGGTGAATTCCCCATACATCAATGGTTTAAATTAAATCTAATGGACTGCTAGGATTTACACTTATCTACAAAATCTAGAATCCCAGATAAATTTAAACTTTAGCAACTTTATCTCTATCTAGTTTTAAATAAGTTGGAGTAGTTTTTAACTGTATCCTCAAGCTTCTAAAAGCTGAGCCTTCTAGAATTCTTCAAGATTAGGCTTATTTTAATGGGCCAAGCTGTTCCATGTAACTTCTGTCTTTGGACCTGGGCTAATTAGTGCGGCCCATGACATTCTCCTCCACTTGTTCTCGCAATGCCCTCATCGCGTCCTTCGAATAGAACTACCATAATGCCCTGGCTAGTTCCCGACTAGCCTTACTATCAGGTAGTCCTTTCCATCGGATGAATTACTTATGCCTTGGCCTGTGACTTTTTTGCTGTACTACTTGATCTGCAAGAATGTATTGTACATCTCTCTCTTAAGAGGCTTTCACTACTACTGCAGTGCGCTATGACTTGCCTCAGTCTAGATCATCTAGATCCTTCTAATCTTCATGGAATGGCTTGAACATGTTGACATCGAAAATATGGTGTACCTTGAGCTTTGTTGATAACTCAAGTTTGTAGGCCACCTTGCCTATTTAGAATTTTAAAAAGACCCTCGTATCTCCATACAAGCCCTTTATGCATGCTTGTGCTATGCAGCACCAAGCGTAGTTTGATAAAGACTGTCTCCCACCTGAAACTGCACATCCCTTTGTTTTTGATCTACTTATTTCTTGGTGCGCTTCCATGCCTTGTATAGACAAGCCTTAACTAAGTCAGTTTGCTCTTGTCAAGCCTTGGCAAACTTGTAAGCTGCTAGATTTGGTCCCGTATAGCTTGTTACAATAGCACTAGGTATAAGCGGTTGTTGCCCTATTGCTATCTCAAACAAACTCTGGTTTGTGATCTCACTCCGCCATAAGTTGCAAGAAAACTGGGCTACATCAAACAACTTTGGCCAGTCATGCTGCGTGGCATCACATAGTGCATCAATATACCTCTAGTAAAGCATTCACTCTCTCAGTCTGCCTATCTGTTTGGGATGTACACTGGTGGAGAAGTTCAAGTCTAACCTAACAACTTGAACAATTTTATCCAAAACTATCCCGTAAATCGCCCATCCTGATTACTAACTATGGTGTGTGGCACTCCCCAGTGCATCACCATATATTTCAAGAACAATTGGGCTATTTCCTTTACAAGGCACTCTTTGGTTGCTGGAATGAAAGTTTTGTACTTGAAAAATCTATCTACCACTACCATAATGCTTCCAAACCTATCCACCCTAGGCAGTCCAACAATGTAATCCGTGGATACACTCTCACATGGTCGCTCCGGTATAGACATGGCTATAATAGTCTGGTTGGTGTTCTCTACTCAACCTTATCTTGTTCGCACATAAGGCAAGTTTTCACATACTGCTCAACTTTATTGCCCATGTGTGGCCAGTAGTAACAATCCTCCAAAAATGCTAAGGTACGATGCATACCGGGATAACCAGCCTATCTCGAATCATGGCACTTTTGCATGATCTCTTTGTGCAGCTTCCCATACTGAGGCATATAAAAGCAGTGTCCTTTGGTGTAGCGTAAGTTTCCTTCAACCCAAAACCATCTGGTCTTTCTTTCTTTGGAATTCTCTATAAGGGTTTTGGTTATGGGATCATGGGACAACCCTTCCTTGATGTACTCCAATAGCAAACTTTCAGGGTGACTAATGGCTATAAGATCTACCTTTCGATTCAATGCATCGGCCATAACATTAGCTTTCCCTGGTTTGTGCGTCATGATGAAATCGAACTTTGCTAGAAAAACCTACCAACATGCTTGTTTAGGAGATAACTTTTTCTGGGTTAAAAAATAACTATTTGCAATATTGTAAGTAAAGATAACAAACTTGGACCCCAATAGGTAATGTCTCTGTACACACAAATAATGCACCATTGTGGTCATTTCCTTTTCTTAGACCGTATACCTCTTTTCAGTTTCATTGAGCTTACGACTTTCAAATGCCACATGATGTCTATCTTGCATCAACACTCCTCCAATCGCAAAGTCTGATGCATTCGTATGAACTTTCTATGGTTTGTATGATCCGATAAGGCAAGTATGGGCTTTTTTGTCATGGCACGCTTCAACTGATCAAAGGCGTGTTGGCGCTCAAAGCTCCAATCCCCTACTTTCCCCTTCTTAAATAAGTCTGTTAGGCATAGTGATGCTATTGTAGCCTTTGATAAATCGTCTATAGTAGTTTGCCAACCCAAGGAATGACCACAACTCTATTACCTTGGTTGGTGGCTCCTAATCACATATAGCTCAAATTTTACCTCCAGCCATTCAGATTTTGCCACCTCACTCAAAATGACACCTCGTGCTAGGCAAATGAACACTTTTCCTGTTTCATAGAGAGCTCATGCTCTCGCAAGACTTGGAACACCTTTCTTAAGTGCCATAACTGCTCCTAAAGTGACTTACTATAAATCAAATGTCGTCTAAGTAAACAACCACAAAATGATCTAGAAAAGGTTGAAATACCTTATTCATTAGAGTGCAGAAGGTCGCTGGAGCATTAGTCAGGCCAAGAGGCATCAGTAAGAGCTTGTACGAGTCGTAACGTCTCACACATGTTGTCTTTGGCTTATCTCTCTTAATAATTCTCACTTGATAGTACCCCGATCGTAATTCAAGCTTGGTGAACCATCTTATCTCTCTAAGTTGATCAGACAAGTCTATGATGAGTGAGATTGGGTACTTGTTTTTCACAGTGAGCTTGTTGAGTGCCTGATAGTCTATGCACAACCTCAAGTATTTATCATGCTTTTGCTGAAACAAAATCGGTGCACCAAATGGGGCTTTAGATGGTCTAATGTACCCAATATCCAAAAGCTCCTTCAACTATCTCTGTAACTCCTCTAACTCTGGTGGTGACATTCGATACAAGGCTTTAGCTAGTAGTTCAGCATTAGGCACCAGCTCAATCTTGTGATCCACCTCTTTCTTAGGCTCACTTGATAGTACCCTGATCATAATTCAAGCTTGGTGAACCATCTTATCTCTCTAAGTTGATCAGACAAGTCCATGATGAGTGAGATTAGGTACTTGTTTTTCACAGTGAGCTTGTTGAGTGCCCGATAGTCTATGCACAACCTCAAGTACCTATCATGCTATTGCTGAAACAAAATCGGTGCACCAAGTGGGGCTTTAGCTGGTCTAATTTACCCAATATCCAAAAGCTCCTTCAACTATCTCTATAACTCCTCTAACCCTGGTGGTGACATTCGGTACGGGGCTTTAGCTAGTAGTTCAGCATTAAGCACCAGCTTAATCTTGTGATCCACCTCTTTTTTAGGAGATAGTCTCTTTAGCAACTCTATAAGCATCATATCCTTACAAGATTGCATCACTTCTAGCACCTCTAAGGGAGTCTTGTCCATGGTTTCTGAGGCTCATCGATCTTTAAGGCTGCCAAGTAGGTGATTTCTCCTCTATGCACTCCTTTAGCAAGCTGGATTGTAGATAACACCTTGGCTTTCAAACCCATCTCTTTATTTACCAACACAATGCATTACTAATGGGTATCTAAGATAAATATGCATTGGCAAATGGTACAAGAAAAGCATTAATTCGGTCAAGGAAATTTAAGCCAACCACGTAGTCATAGTTGTCAAGTGGTATAACCTCGATGGTTTCCTTGCCTTTCCAACCTCGAAGTTGTAAGTCTACCCTTGTTGCGACACCCATGGTTGGGACCTCCTTTGAGTTGACTGTTTGATCCACCTAGTTGTCTTCTTAACTTTGAGATCAAGAATTTTGGTAGCCTTCTCAGATATGAACAAATCTGATGCTTTTTTTCACTAGAGCACTTATTTTACTATATGCATTAGAGACATCCACGAACATTAGCCTTTTTATTTTTAACACCTTTTTGCCTTGATAAAACTGATGATTGAGCCAAGTTTCATGGTTTTCTTTTTTGGCTCGTTATCTTCCTTGTTGATGGATAAGAGCTTAGTTCGTTTTAGGTAATTTTGCATCCGATGTGGACCATCACATAAGAAACATTTTATCTACTACTTGTCTTTCTTTTTATCCCATGGCTTCTTAAACTTTGGCTTCCTTATTAGAGGCTTTTAGTCATTAGTTTTGGACCTTTAGTCTTTGTCTCCCCTACAATTGCCTATGCCCTTGGGTTTAGAAGACTCAAACAGGTCTGACTTCTTTATGCTAAGCTCGTTCAAGGATTCCACTATGGTCATGACTTTGGTCAAGTCCTAGACACCTATTTGCTGTAACTCCTGCTTAGCCTAGGGTTTGAGTCCTTCCATGAATAAGAAGAATACCTGCTTCTCCTCTAAGTTTGAAATCTAAAGCGTGAGTTTGCTAAACTCTAGAACATACTCCCAAACTGTGCTTTATTATGTAAATCATCGTAACTTTGCACGTGCCTTATCCTCGCCATATTTAGGGTAGAACTGCTACCTAAACTTTATATGGAACACTTTTTAAGTTTCAATAGTAGTAACCCCCAGGCTTTTCATCGTTGCATCGATGACACTACCAAAAAAGAGGCACAATGATACAATACATGGATGTAGTATTTACCCTAGTGGCATTATCCTCGATGCCTAATAGTCAAAAGTATTATTCCATCCCCCATAAAAAGTTGTCCACATCTTTCACAGATATGGTTCCCTTGAACTCCTTTGGCTTGAGGATCTTTATCTTGTGCCTAGATGTCACTTCTAACATGTTACCTCTAATACCTGCTTTGCATGATATGAACTCCCCATGAGCTTTTCCATTTGTTTTTTCATGACTTCCAACATAACTTCGAGGGCACCATTCTTTTGATTGAAAATGTCTATCGTTGAGTTGATAGCACCTCGCATCTCCCCTTTAAACTCCTCCCCTTGTGGAGTCTAGCTCTTCGATGCTGCTTTCCACAACCTTAAAGTTCTCCCACATATTTTTGATGGTCACTTCGAGTTTGGGCACCCTGCTATCTATGGTCGCGAAATGTCCCTTGAACTGTTGGCTTTCCTTCCTCTCCCACGAGTCTCTAGGACTTCTTATGTTTGGTTTTCTGCCTAAGATGCCATCTCTATTATCAATAGCTTCATGAACTTCTATATCTAATACCAATTATCACAGGCTCAAACTTTAGCCTAGCAAACTGAGCGACCTTAGGCTTGTGATTTGCTTTCTTGAATGCCTAAGTCAGCCTTTAAATACTCAAAATAAAAATCTAAATTCCCTAAAGGCACTAAAGCTAAAAGCTTAAAAAAAAAAACTAAAGCAGAAAATAAGAATACAAAAAGAATAGAGAGGAAAGCTTAAATGCATTTCTCAAGTGTTTGATGATATAAATGAAGCTGGTGAGGACTTTATTTATAGGTGAATTCCCCATACATCAATGATTCAGATTAAATCTAACAGATTCAGATTAAATTTAATGGACGGGTAGGATTTACATTTATCTACAAAATCGAGAATCCCAAATAAATTTAAACTTAGGTAACTCTATCCCTATCTAGTTTTAAATAAGCTGGAGTAGTTGTTATTAATTGTATCTCCAAGCTTCTAGAAACTAGGCCTTCTAGAATTCTCCAAGGATTGAGCTTATTTTGATGGGCCAAGTTGTTCTATGTAACTTATGTCTTTTGGATTTGGCTGATTAGTACGGCCCATGACATATACACATATATATAAGTACAAACTTCAAAATCTCAAACAGTGAACGTCATAAATACCTCTGGTAATTTATGATATTAACTATTTTATCCTCAATTAATTAATGATTTTTGTTAAATTAAAATATTAAATAATTTTATTTATTTCCTTATTTAATGTAAATTTTTTAATTGATATTTTTATTAATATTAACTAATTTTTATTAATGAATTTTCATTGAATTAATATATTGACTAATCTTTTTTTATTTTTTTATTATTAACCCTGAAATCCTTATTAATGTAAAATTTTTTTAATTAACAAGTATTTTTATTGTTAAGTAATTTTTCATCTAAGTTTTTGTTAATTATTTTTTATTAAATTAAGATATTAACTAATCTTTAATTATTATTTTCTTACTAATCTTGAAGTCCCTATTAATCTAAATTTTAATTAGTTCTTTTTTTATTAATATTTTATTAATATTAACTATTTTTAATCTATGTTTTTTATTAATTATTTTCTTATTATTTTAATATACTAAAAATTGTTATTTAATTTTTATTAATATTGAAATCTTTATTAAAGTAAACTTCTTAATTGATATTTTTTATTATATCAAACAATAAATAAATTTTTATTTTTTAAAAAATATTAGTAAATAAAGCTATTGCAAATGGAATTGTAATTTGCTAATTTTGAGTCATTAAGAAGAAAGAAACAAAAAATAAGAAAGAAAGCAACCTAAATTAATTGATTTTTTATTAATATTAACTATTTTTTATCTATGCTTTTATTAATTATTTTCTTATTATTTTAAGATATTGAAAACTGTTATTTAATTTTTATTAATATTGAAACATTTATTAAAGTAAACTTTTTAATTGATAATATTTATTATATCATATAATAAATAAATTTTTATTTTTTAAAAAATATTATTAAATAAAGCTATTGCAAATGGAATTGTAATTTACTAATTTTGAGTCATGAAGAAGAAAGAAACCAAAAATAAGAAAGAAAGCAACCTTCGGTTTTATATGGATTATTTTAATTATTTGTTTTTTAGATGATTAGATGATCATAATAAGTAAAAAGTGTTGAAGAGATATAGTGTCATGGACTTTTCACAGGACATAATATTACGTTATAATCAAATTAAATCTATAAAATAAGTATATCATTTTATCATACAATGATTACTAATAAAATTTTAAATTATTTAACTATATCATAATCATTGAAAAATTTATTTTATTATTAAATTCTGAAGGAAATTGAATAAATAAGTTTTATGTCAAACATAAATGTATGCTTCGTACATGAAAAAACTTCTTAATGAATTGATTATCTTCGTGAAATAATAGCTAGCTTCATGAAACAATTAATTTTGAAAGTTAGGATATGAACCAAATCTGTATCTTTTTATTTTCTGTTTCTCTTATTAAATTGATATTATCTATAATTTATATTAGAGATGGTTAGAAATAGAGGTGACAAAGTGAACCCGAACCCGAACCCGAAAATTAGTTCAAAAAAATTACGGTCTGAACCCAAATCGAACTCGATTTGATCAAAAAGTCAATAGCCCGAACTCGAGAAAATTCGAACCCGAAATCGCCTGAACCTGAAAGAACCCGAACTTAAAATGACCCGAACCCGAATTTAATACTAAAAATAAATATAAAAAAATTATAATTATATAATTTTTAATAAATCAAAACTTTAATTATGAATTTTATTTCAATATTCTTTTAATACTTTAATTAAATATTAAAAACTTAATTTATATTTTAAATATGATTAAGCTTGCTCATGTGTTGGGCTAGGCCGCAGCTTAAATTTTTTTAAAATCCCAAGCCCAAGGCCTTATTTAACATGCCCAGACCTGTCTATTAAAGCCAAAATTACTGTTTATCACATTAAAGAATATTTTTTGTTAATATTATATATTTTTATAAAATATATATTAATTTAAAATTACTATTCTAAGCCGGGTCAACCTAGTCTAATATAAAAATATGATAACTTAGGCTCAGACCCAATTGGGCCAGGTGGATTGTTCGACCTTTGAACAAGTCTGTATATGATAAAATATTAATTTATCAAAATGTAAATCATATAATTATCTTTAAAATATTATCAATAATGTATATTATCTATTATCATATTTTCTTTAATTTTATTAGTTAAACTCATTAAATATTGAGAGCTTGTGTATGTCAGTAGTAAAATTTTAAATACTTCTTTGAATATTATTCTTTTTTTATAATAATAATAATAATTATTATTATTATTATTATTTTAATAGTAATTAGAATTTGATAATAATATAACAAAGTAATAAGATAAATTAAAAAATATGAAAGCCATAACAGATAATACTATATTAAAAATGAATTAAATATTAAATATTAAATATTAATACCATATATAATTTAATTAAATATTAAAATTTTAATTGATATTTTATATATAATTAAACTTGCTCATGGGTCGGGCCATTGCAGGCTAAATTTTTTTTAAAATCCCAAACCTAGACTTTTATTTAACGTGCCCAGACTTGCCTATTTAAGCCAGAATTACTGTTCATCATATTTAAAAATTTTTTATTAATATTTATGTATTTTATAATTAAATTTAAATAAAATATATATTATTTTAATTTAAAATCATTATTTCAACTAGATTGAGCTAATTTAAGACAAAAATATAAGAACCTAAGCCCAGGCACAATTGGGTCAGGTGGGTAGCCCAACTTTTGAGCAAGTCTATATATGATAAAATAATAATTTATCAAAAAGTAAATCATATTATGAGCTTTGAAAACATTATCGATAAAGTATATTATTAATTTATCATATTTTTTTAATTTAGTTAATTGTAAAATTTTAAATACTCCTTTGAATATTATTATTATTATTATTATTATTTCAAGTAAGGATATTAGAGTCTGATAATAAGATAACAAACTAATAAGATAAATTAAAAATATGGAAGCCATAATAAATAATATCATATAAAAAATGAAGCAAATATCAAATATTAGATATTAAATATTAATATCATATACAATTTAATTAAATATAAAAACTCAATTTATATTTTATATATGGTTAAATATGCTCATAGGTTGGGCTGAGCTGGAGCCTGAATTTTTAAAAATCCCAAGCCCAGATCCTTATTTAATGTGCTTAAACTTGCCTGTTCAAGTTAGAATTACTGTTCATTACATTAAAAAATATTTTTATTAATATTAATATATTTTATAATTAAATTCAAATAAAATATATGTTATTTTAATTTAAAATCATTGTTTCGAGCCGAGTTGGGGCTAGTTTGAAACAAAAAATATGAAAACCCGAGCCCAAGCCCATTTGGGTCGAGTGGGTAGCCCAATCTTTGAGCAGGTCCACATATGATAAAATAATAGCTTATCGAAAAGTAAATCATATCATGAGCTTTGAAAGCATTGTCAATAAAGTATATCATCCATTTATCACTTTTTTTTTTAAATTTAATTAGTTAAACACATTAAATATTAAGAGTTTATGTATGTTAGTAATAAAATTTTAAATACTCATTTGAATATTATTATTATTATTATTATTTTAAGTAATGATAATTAAAGTCTGATAATAATATAACAAAGTAATAAAATAAATTAAAAAATATAAAAGCCATAATAGATAATACTATATGAAAATTAAAAAATCACATGTTAGACTGGCAACTGAACCTGCCCTAGCCTAAATAGCCTGCCTAACACAATAGGCTCGGCACAATCAGACCTAGGTTTTAGATTTTAAGTTTCAAGCATGCTCAACTTGAAATAGTATTTTTTTAAATAAAATAATATATTTTATTTAAATTTAATTATAAAATATGTAAATGTTAATATAAAA
>JBBYHO010248722.1:4558-24322 GCA_038382025.1 Adansonia gregorii | reverse complement strand
AGTTTTAATGAGAAAGATTTAATCTCGTATACCCTTCAGAGAGATGGGGAATATAGAGATTTTCAATAAAATGACCTCTAGATTTTACTTTGAAAATGAAATGTTCCACTTTGGGCACTGGAGAGATACCCACATGAAACATTACCTTTAATTTTATATGAAATGTTTTGAAAACATGAATGCAAATAATCATCATAAAGAAATCATGTTAGTAAGCCAATAAATGAACGTAACATGATCATTCAATGCAATGAAAAAAAATGGGTGGACTATTAGAATTTATCTCGTAATTGGCATTGATTATCTGGCGATAACCAAATCGATAATTTTTTAGATGCATCTGCGTTCCTTGATTAAAGGAGGATTGTTTGACATATTCATAGGGGTCCAAAAAAAACAAAATTAATTGTAATTGAAAGATAGGATTAATTATCTCTTTAGAAAGATGGGGTTGGAGTATCCTCATGGACGATAAATCATTTTTATAAAGGAAGATTTTTCAATCTCGATAATTTTGAAAAGCAGGGTTGGAGTATTCCCTTGGAAGGTAAGGGTTGGAGTATCCCCGTGGATGACAAATCATTTTAACAAAGAAAGATTTTTCAATCTCGATGATTTTGAAAAGCGGGGTTGGAGTTTCTCCTCAGAAGGTCGGGGTTAGAGTACCCCAAAAGTGGCACATCTGACACTCTTTAGAGAAGTCGAGTTGGAAAACATAAGTTGAAAAAACTTTATGATTCAGGAAATGTGTGAGCATTTTGACAACTTTTGGCAAAATAAATTATTGTGGATGAGGATGGTAAAGATGTAA
The DNA here is from genome assembly GCA_038382025.1 of Adansonia gregorii. Classification (NCBI taxonomy): domain Eukaryota; kingdom Viridiplantae; phylum Streptophyta; class Magnoliopsida; order Malvales; family Malvaceae; genus Adansonia; species Adansonia gregorii. The sequence goes on along the minus strand of JBBYHO010248722.1, from coordinate 23,511 downwards.
AGTATGTTTGTGCCTTGATATGAGCTTGTGGGAGGTCAAAGTATGTTCTTAAGTCTAATCGGGGTGATACGAAGACATTTGAATGTCTCAAGACGAAATTTGAGAAATCAACTCAATTTTGGCCATAACTAAAAACAGGGGATAGCATCACGCTATCCTGCTTCCAGAATTTATCCTAAATTGGTTTGAAGGATTTAGAGGGTGGACAAGATACCACTAGAAAGCTGACTCAATGAGGGTCAATCTAAAAATATTTCTAATATCCTAAAAAGTCATATTTTGGGGGAATATATTTTCAAATTTTGATCAATTTCGCTACTGGTAGAGCATACAAGAATCAAGGCATGTCAAAATTTGAAAAAACATTTCGGACTCATTTGGTATCAAAAAATTGCAAATAATACCTTTCCAGAAAGAGAATTTCATGAATCTTTTAGGAAAATGTTTTAAAATTTTCGAAAAATTATTTAGTGGGCCTGAATAGCCCAACTAGAATACATGTTCGGATTCTAGAGGTTTTGGATAGTTTAGATTTAAAAAATCATAACTCTCTCATTCGGAATGATCCAGGGGTGAATAGGACATCGTTTTAAAGATAATTCGACATGTTTTGAGAGAAAAATATCAAAAAATTCATGAAAAATCATTCAGAATTTTAAAGTGATATTTCAATTTGCAATAGTTGTGCTGCCAGTAGGGAACAAAGAAAAGCAAGGGATATCTCTCTTTTTTTATGTCTACAGGTCCAAACTTGAGTCATTAGCATTCGAATGTCTATGACTGAAGGGAAAGAGTGGCATGAGCATCATGAACTCCGTTGCACAGCCTCAGAGTAGTTTGGGATGATGAAACAACCCGTTGTTCATACCGCTCAAGGTTTTGACTAGAAAAAAAGGCACAAACATTTAGGGAATAACTGTAAGACCATTGTTGTTTCAAAATCAGAAGATTTGAGCTTGTTTAACTAAGATTCCAAATCTGGAAAACTTAATTTTCCCCAAGATATTTTGTTAGCTTTAAGGAAAATGCTAATCCATGCTAATCCTTATTAGTTGAGGTTAACATGCTTGGCTTAAGGGGTTTTGAAAATTAGTTTTTGACAGCCATCAAACATACATTTTAACAAGGAGAAGACAACAAACATAAATGGGGATGGCCACATAAAATGAATAGGGATACTAACTTTACAAATGGTTTAGACAAAGAAAGTGCTATACATTGTAACAAGAAAATGTTATGAATGTTGAAAATGACAATAATTCATGCAAGTTAATGTGTAAATGTGCTTGAAATGTGTTAGGCCAATGATTCATCCATGGATTAAGGATAACAACATGCATGGACATGGCATAAAATGCATAAGCAAGAGATATCAAACTAATAAGGATGAAATGAGGCATTTTGCACATCAAAGGGGCATTAAGGCATCCATATCTTAAACTACCACAACCAAAAGCCACAATAATGCATGATAATCCTAAGAGGGTGACAAAAACATAGAGATATCAATAAAATGATGAAGGTGCTAAAAAACAAAAAATGGAAGTGATAGAGTGAGAAGCTATACCAATAAAACTTCACTTTTCGACCAAATAACTGGAGCAGTAGAGATGACTTGAATTTCCCTCTTTTCCTTGTTGTTAATAAGCAAGAAAAAGAGAAAAATATTAAGGCTTTGGTTATGGTATGGATGAGGGTGATTTTTAAAATGTATAATGGTTGGGAATTAGTGTTTTGGGGCTATTTTTTGGGTTGTCAGTGAAGAGCTATGGGATTTGGTTTTCTTGATGTGGGAATGTGTTTTTGAAGCTGAAAATGACTAGAATTTACCCTTTTTTTAGCCGAGATAGAAGTGGTCCATTTATACCAATATTTTGGAGCCAATTTGGAAGTGTTTTTTTGTCATTTCTCAAAGGGACAAAGTGATGTTAGCATGGTGGCTATAGAGTGGCTGCAGGGAGCAACTTGTTGTCAATGTGATGGACATAGGGTGGCTGGTTTAAATGCTGAAATGATTTTCCAACAAATAGGGTGGCTGATAGTAATCTTGGTCAACCAACTAGGGAGTAAGGTGATCATGTGATATTGACCTTTTTGATCCAACTTATACTTCAAAAAATGTTTTGATTAATTTAAAAGCCTAAATTTGTAATCTGATATGTGTTTTAATCTTTCCTAATGCAAAGAAATGAGTTAAAATCGAGTTTTGAATCAATGGTGGATAAGTCAAAAATGCCTGGACCATGAAAATTGCCTGTATGTATGGATACATTGCAGAATGTACGATACATTGGGTCTAACAACCTTGATGGTATCGATTCAATGAACATTGTATCGATACAATGATCATTGTATCGATACTATGAACCATTGTATCGATACATGTTGATATGAATCGATACATTTCTTTACAGAATCCATGTTTTGGTCTTGGCATGGCCTAGTATCGACACATGAGGTCTTGCATCAATACTGAGGCTCATGTATCGATACATCTACATGTTGTATCAATGCAAATAGGGACATTTCAAATTTTTGGATCGTTGGAACATTGTATCGATACATTCAAGTAAAATTGTGAATTTTCTAATATCTTTTGTCCCCGGACACCTTGAGCTACGTCATGTGATGCCACATCTTTGCATTTACCTTTGATATGATCTCTAGCCCTTCTTGACCTCCTTAAAATACTTTTTTACTAGGCGACTCTCACATCCGTGCTCCAGATTGCTTAAACAATTTGCCCAGATGAAATAAGGTGTCTACACAATGTACCAATCAAAGCCTTTTAATGATTAAATAAATTGCTTCACTATGAAGTCTCTATTAATGCTAGCATTTTTGTAAGTTTCCATGAAGTGTGCAACATGGTAATGTAGATTTCCCTTGCCGTTGAACTGTGAAACTTTAGTGGTTGATTATTCCCTAGCAACTTCAGATGATTAATTCTTTACCAATATGGCTTTGTATTGGTGTATCCTCTTAAACTAATTGGATTAAGACAGGCAATACATGGTTAAATAAAATTAGATATGTTATAAAGCCTAATGTAACATAGTTTTTCCTTCATGCCAGTGGTATGATCGACATTAATGCAAACACTAATTGGATTAAGCCCTTGAAACATAATGACCTTGCAAATTCAGTAAACCAATTATGATGAAGAGATCTTTATGCATCAAAATCGTGTTTCTAAAAATGTTCTTAGTCATCATGTTGTCAAGATAGGGCATTAAGAATGCACAAAGACTAGTATATGCTAAGCCTCCAAACGTTGGATGCATGTAACCCTTTAATCCCATAGAGGATGAATAATAGGAGATACTTGGGGATAGCATATAAGTGTTTGTTTTATGGAAACAAGTTCACTGAACATGGCTTGATTGACAACTCCATTTAGTATAAGTCATTCAAGTGTCTATGGAATATGTTCTTATGTGCCAATTGTGTATAATAGTCTTTTGACTTGTGATGCCAAGTGATCTTGTTGAAGAGTGTTATGTTTTGATTCCATCACAAACGGGTCCACAATAGATAGATGCTTATAGTAGGTTGGTTTTGGATATAACATGAATCATATAGTTGATAAATGAGTGATCCAGAAATGATTTACCTCTCTGAGTGACATTAAAGACATATCTTAAGTGCTCTTAACCATGGTTAATTGGATTAAAGTTCTTGGCAAAAGTAGAATGGGTTATAAGGAATACTTCTTCATAGATCCATGATCATTAACCATGAGTTCCAAGAATTAATAAGGATAGATGTTTGGGTAAACACTAGGATATATGATGAAGGGATTGTATTACACTAAGAGGCTAGTTACTGAAAGGTTTCTTTAAGGTCACACTAACTTCTTTAATAGTTAAATGGTTATCATAGGTTGCTAGATCCCACTCATGATCTATGAACATGATTAATAAGATTATGTTTATTGCCAACATGTTAGGAACCTTATTAGTCATACACAATAAGGTAGATCTATTGGATTAAATCCTAAATTCAATTGAGTATGACTTGATTAAATAAAAGATGAATTGAATGGAGGACTTAATTAAATAGTTCAATAAGTTATGACAAAATTTAGATTAAAGAAATCTAGATTTTGTATTATCTAATTAAGGCATTAAAAAAAGATTTTCTTATTGAGAGAATGTCTAAATTAGTGTGTGTTATATTAAGGTTGAAAAACCTTGATCCAATTCAAATAGGATTTCTACTAGACCAACGATTTGATTATGAATCAAATTTTTCAATCACAAATCACGACCAAAATCCCATGAATATTATCATAATATTAATTATTTGAAAGTTAATGTTAAATAATATTAAAATCAAGTTAAAAGTAATTTTAACTAGATTAAGCATTTTATACTGATAAAATCCATAGGGAAGTGTGTACATACTAGCTAATTTATGTTTTCAATTTATTAATTTATTTTTTATAATTATTTAATAATTACATTTATTAAATTAATAATGTTTATTTATTTAGATAAATAAAGAATTAAACTAATTAGATTAAATTCATGGAAACATAAGACTACTTGTATTGTGCAAATTAGAAGGATTATGGTCAAGCTTGTTTAGCCGAATCTAATAGTCGGGAGACTTTTCGATGTATATTCCTACTAATGTGATTTCCATTACATATGGATAAATATTCTTATCCACCGATCTATTCAATGCTAGAATCAAATTTGCTATTAATGTAGGGATTTCCATCTCTAGAGTAGTATTACGCTAGCCTAATGAGGATGGATTTCGAACAAGGCATGGGAAGGAAGGGCTAACAACAAAGTTTATGAAACTAGGTTTAATTAAATTAAAACAACTAAAACAAGGAAAAGAGTTTCACTTGGTTTAGGAGTTTTGATTAGGTTAAAACTCTTATATCCTTTGTTAAACTAGGACTAGGATTAATCTGTTAGACTTATTGGAATGGAAAAATCAATTGTTTTCTTTTGGACTTGATTGAGAGAAATATAAAGGTTACAAAATAAATTAAGGTTTTTGTCTTTTCCTGACGCTTACTTCTCTATTCTTATTCTTGTTTTGGACCACTCTCATCCTTGAATAGTTTTTGGTTCTTGATTAGGAAAAACATGGAAGTTATCTTTACAACTAGAGAACCACCGGGCCTTAAGAAAGTTTCAATAGTCATCTAGGCGGATAACTGTTAGAGATAGGACACCTATGCTACTCGTAGTCTTCAGACAATCTTTTAGGAAGCCTAGCCAATTTCTTTCAAGATTCTTGAGGTTGATTTGTTTTAGATTTTGACATCTAAAATTTGAGATAACCTTTTAACATATGGATGTCTGAATCTTGATAGAAAATTTGAATGTTTACTACATGTAAGTCACTCCCTGAAAATCTGCAACAAAGTTTGGTTATTTCTCTAATTACTACTCTGCTGCTTTACACTTGATATTTTGTTGACTTTTGGAATCTAATATCTGCATTAGTTCGGACTTTACTAGGAAAGAGCTCACTTTAAGTGCTATTAAAGCCTATAAGTTGTGGATTACATGCAATAAGTATGGTCTAAATTCATGTTAATTGACATTTAGATGCACGTTTAAAGATCTATGAAGTTACAGGCCATAACAATTTGTAAAATAATTTTTTTAATTTTTTAATTTAGGAAATCATACTTAAACCGTGTGTTGATCATTATTAAAAGGTTTAACAATTCATAAAAGTTAGTTTTTTTTATTGGTTTAGATTAAATGCACATTGAATTGACAAAAGCGAAAAACATGTTTGCCTTGTAATTTACAATTTCTCTAGGAATTAGTCTAATGGTTTCTTTGTTGTAAAAATTGGTTTTTATGATCTAATTTTATCATATTAAACTTATATAATTCAATTTTGATTTATTTAAATATGATTTGAGACAAAGAAACAAAATCTTGAATTTTCTTGGTGATGTCCTATGGTATAGTGTTCTAGGCTAATTTTGGGTGTGTTCTTGCAGCTAATGTACCTTAAAATCTTTATGGAAAAGTTCCATAGGTTTGCTGCACTTTAAGACAGCAAGTTAATTAAAGAATATATGATTCTTGAATGGATCTTGGTTACTAACAAATTAGAACATTTTGATGCCACATCCATGGAATGTGTTTCATAGAGAGTTGCAATATACATGGCAATATGTTGCCATTGAATTTGCTGCTTTGTTTCAAAGTTTGGCAGCATCTTGAATGAATTTCCAGCATCTAATATTATATTTAAACATCCTTCAATGGTATGGAAATCTTGTTCCAAGCCTAGGGCTTATGGCAAGATGATGCCACTCCTTACGTTTTCCTATAAACTTACGACTAAAGGGGCAAGAAGTTGCCATCTTGGATTCAGTCTTGAATCATTTCAAGGCAGCACCTAATCTTATTTTCCAGCACTTGAAATAGCCCTTAGACATCATACAAAGGTGGTGGTCAAAGGCTATTGGCATGGCCAAAAAGATGGCCAAAACTAAAAGCACTACTTGTTAGAGTCCTACTTTCATTGGACCTAGTTTTCTAGTGGGAGTGAAATTCCTTAAAATTAAAGATTCCTTAAATCATGGAAAGAGTTTAGGTTAGATTACATATACAGTTATCTAATAGAACTTGGTTCCTAAAAGTTAGGAATATTTAAAGAGTTTTAATTAAACTAGGATTCTTTAAATAAACATGTTTTAAAAGGATCACAATTTAGAAACTTGTTTTCTTAAATTGTTTAATTAAATAAGTTACTTTATTTTGATTCTTTAAATATGTTAATTTTGGAAACCTAATTTAAGCATGCCAATAAAAGTGTTTGTCCTTGTTGAGACAAATCACCTAAAGGTTAGGTAAATGCTCAGTTTAAGAATAGTTTCCTAAAAGTTAGGAATAAGATCAATAGTGATTACTCACTATGGCCTATTCTTATAGATGCTTCTTAAATGTTATAAATTCGTTTATATGTGCATCGTACACATGTCATTACCATGTGATATTAGCTATACATTATAATTATGTTATAATTGCTAAAGCATGAAAGATGGTTATGGACTTAAAGATGGTTATGGACTTAGCCTTAGTATGACAAGGTTGTGGGCAGTTAATTTTATTTATTTTATATTTATTTTTTAAATAAGATCCACAAACCTTATCTTATCTTTTGACTATTTGAGGTTATAAAATTATTTTCTCATATTACTCCCCTCAAATGTAATTAGAGGTTTCTTTAAACTCGTGTAATTGATACATAGTTAGAGATCTAGGATTAGTTTAGCATTAAAGAATTTATGTACTCCAAGATACAAGGAAATGGCTCCAAGATGAAGTCCAAAGGGATTACCATGAAGACTTATGTGATATGCAATTGGTATCCTTAGGAAATTAACCACCTAGTTTCCTACTATCTCAAGAAAACTAGTTTAGATAAAAGTCCATAATCATCCTAATAGATTGCATAAGATAGATTTATTTTATATTGATATACATATATATATATATGATATGTACGCACTTGAAATAAATGCCAATGCCAAGTAGTAAAAATCAAATCAATGAGACTTAAATAATATTTGATAGAAGAAATCCGTCATAAAATATTAAGTCCATGCCTAAGCATAATAAGACGCCTTCCATTAGATTGTGACAAGATAGCCGAATTTCAGTTGTAGGGCTTTGTTAGGTTATCCCCAAGGTTTTTTTTGCTCGAGCTACTTAAGTTATAATTAATGGGTCTTACTTAACTAAAGCTATGTTCTCTAGATGCTTATACACGTCACCTTATAATTTTACAGGTAATGGTTAGGTGGAATACATATGATATTTTTGGGTAATAAGTTACATCCTAATTGATCTAGAAGTTGCATAGAAATGCAATTACAAGCGATGCTACCTCCTTAATTAGTTTTTACATGTCTTGTTCAACTATCTTCAAGGTTATGTAAGAATGAAAGAGGTCCTAGCTTATTAAGAGGATTCAAATGTTGAACTTTTCCTATTATAATTAAAGGCTATAATGATGCAAAATAATGAGGAATAATCATTCTAGTTTTAAAACTTGACAAATGATTACCTTATATATGTTATTAACATTAAATATGTTTTGAATTCATATAGGAGATAAATAAAAAGTATCATTTTTAAACATTTCACTACTTAGCACACTTAAGGCTAATAAGTTAACCAAGCAAAACTCCCATATATAGTCTCATAGTATTAAGATTGTCTTAATACAAATTGAATGGCATATCTAAGAAAAGTCCATTAGGTTAGGGGTAGCTTATCACGTTCATAAAAATGACCTTGATCCAGCCACATTGTGGTGATGACTAGTAGAGTACCAAAACTCCAAATAAGGTAAGTGATAATTAATGCTCTTGAAAACATTCAAAGCCTAATAGAGTAGTTCAATAAAGACAACCACTATGAGAGGTTCAACATCCCTAAGGAATTACAAAAGGTAGCCTAAACAAGCCTAATGTGATAGGATATATTTTAAGACTAAAGCACATTAGATGTGGCATGGAATATGATCCATTTATTATCATTATACTTTCCTTTTAAGAAAGACAACTGGAATGTTAAAGAAATGTGCCATATTTATGGAGGGTTGAATTAATAGAGTAAAGATTGCCAGGAACACTTCGACATAATCTAAATAGGATGCTTATAGAAGCTTTATAGATACATGTTTTAAGATTTATTCATTTTTTTGGTATATGATACCTAGTTGTTGGGACTAAAATAAGTGTGACATATTGTAAGAACCAAATGAAAAGAGTAAGTAAAGATAGACCATGAAAAGGGTAATTTTAAAGATATAGATAAAAAATTACCTTATTAATGTTTTTAAAACATTATTTATTTTGTGATATCATAAAATTTGTTCTATGTCATAGTCTTTCTGTTCCTAAACATAAACTTGCAATTGTATTAAGCAATAATAATAGGCTAACATGGAGGAGGCAACCCAGTTGATAAATCAGATGATCCATCTAGGAAAGTTTATGAAAACTTCTGTGATTTATTATTGGACATTTAGATGTTCTATTTTCGATAATAATGGGCCGAACATAAGGATATTATTTTAAAATATGTTGTGAACATATATTTGTCTATGTTGGCATATAGATGCCATACTATTTCCTCATTTAATAAATCATGGTAGAATTGTTCTACAACTTAGCCTATCACTTAATTCATACTGAATTAACATATGCTTGATATGTTAGGACCTAGATCAAATTAAATTCAAAAGGAGTTTCAAATTAGATTCCCCATAAAAATCTTGCACATGTAGATTTTGTGGGCATTCATGAGATAGTAAAGGTTAATATTCATGACTGAGTGACAATCAAAAGATATACTACTTAGATGTAATGTTGAAAAGCATTTCAATAGAGAGATTACATATTTATATGCGAAAGCCATCAAATAAATCTTTTTTTATGTCTTCTAAAATTATTTGTTTTGGATCATTAGCTATCAACCTAATAAGCTAATCCTATAGTTATATAAGAAAACTAAGCCATATGAATGGAATCACAATCTCATTGATGTCCAATCGGTTTAATGACTTGATAATAGAGATTAACATGAATGAATTATCATATACTCCGAATAGAGCAATATGACAGCTTCTAATGTAAGTGGAAGATATTGGTGTATGCCCATGAACCAATCGAATTAGGACATAGGGTATGTGGTTAAATAACATCACAAATGTTACAAAGCTTAATGTTCTTTTATGTTGTTGGCATGATTGACACTTATGTAAACACTGATTGGATAAAGCCCTTAAAACACAATAGCCTTACAAAGTTAGTAAACTAGCTATAATAATAAAATCCTTATGCATTAAAGCAGTGCTTCTAAAAATGTTCTTAGTCATTGTATTGCCAAGCTGGGGCATAAACAATGCACAAAGACTAGTGTATGTTAAGCCTCTATCATTGGATGTATGCAACCTTTTGATCTCATAGAGGTTGAAGTAAATGAGATACTTAGGGATAGCATATAGGTGCTTGTTTTATGGAAACAATTTCATTGAGCATAGCCTAATTAAGAACTCAATTTCGTATAAGTCATTCAAGTGTCTATGACATATTTTTCTATGTGCTAGTTATGTATAACAGTCCTTTGACTTGTGATAGTAGGTTATCTCATTTGATAAGTGTTATGCTTTAATTCCATCACAAATGAGTCCACAATAGATGGATGCTTGCAGTAGGGCAATTTTGGGTATAACATGAATCATATGGTAAATAAATGAGTGATCCAAAAAGGATTTACCACTCCGAGTGACATTGGGACATTTCTTGAGTGTTCTTGACTATGGTTAATTGCATTAAAGTCTTTGGTTAAAGCACCATGGGTTATAAGGAATAGTTTCTCATAAATCCATGATCATTAACCATAAGTCATAAGAACTAATATGGATAGGGGTTTGGGTAAACACTACACTATGCTCATCTGCTATCTAGGTTATATGGTGAAAAGACAGTATTACATTGAGAGGCTTACTAAAAGGTTTCTTTAAGGTTAAACTGATTTCTTCAACATTTGGGTGATATGATAGGTTGCTAGATCTTGCTCTTGATCTATGAACATGATTAATAACATTATGTTCATTGCCAACAAGTTGGGAGCCTCATGAGTAACACACAATAAGGTAGATCTATGGGTTTAAATTCAAGATTTAATTGAGCAAGACTTAATTAAATAAAAGAAGAATTAAATAGAATACTTAATTAAATAGTGCAATAAGCTAAAAAAATTAGATTTATGAAATATAGATTTTTATGTTGTCTAATTTAGACATTAGAAATAAGGTTGCCTCATTGAGAGAATGTATAAATTAGTAAACGTTGTACTAAGGTTGGACAACCTTGTTCTTGTTGAAAAAGGATTTCTACTAGACTAATAACTTGATTGTGAATCAAAATTTTCTATCACAAGTCTTGAACAAAATCCCTTGGAATATTATTGTAGTATTAATTATTTGATAATTAATGTTAAATAATATTAAAATCAAGTTAAAATTATTTTTAACTAGACTAAGGAGTTTTTTAGTGATAAAATCCATAGGGATGTGTGCACACTAGCTAATTTATGTTTCTAATTTATTTATTCAATTTTATAATTTGATAATTGTATTTATTAAATAAAAAATGTTTATTTATTTAGATAAATAAAGAATTAAATTAATTGGATTAAATTCATGGAAACACAAGACTAATCAAAAATACTATGCGGCACCAATTATAAAGATTATGGTCTAAGCTTGTTGGGCTGAATCTAATGGCCCAATGAGGATGGATTTTGACCAAGGCCTAGGAAAGAAGGGCTAACCATAAAGTTTGTGAAACTAGGGTTAGTTAAATTAAAACAATTAAAATAAGGAAAAGAGTTTCACTTGGTTTAGGAGTTTTAATTTGGTTAAAACTCTTCCATCCTAAGTCAAGCTAGGGCCAGGACTGAGCTATTATATAAGAGTTCTTGGGACAAAGAAAAGTAGTGGATTTCTTTTAGACCTAATTAAGAGAAAAATATTTGTAAGGTTTGTAAAATGAATGAAGGTTTTTTCTATATCTTGCCACCACCTACTCCTATATTCTTGTTCTTATTTTGCGCTAGCTTTATCCTTGAATAGTTTTTGGTTCTTGATTAGGGAAAACAAGAAAGATTATCTTTGGTTGAAGGTTTATTGCCCTTTTAGCTAGCACTATAGAACCACTTGGCCTCAAAAAGGTTTCAATAATCACCTGTGTGGATAACAATTAGAGACAGGACTAGTATGTTGCTCATGGTCTTCAAGAAACCATTTAGGAAGCCTAGCCAATTTCTTTTAAAATTCTTATGGTTGATTTGTTTTAGATTTAGACATCTAAAATTCAAGGTAACCTTTTAACATATGGATGTATGAATCTTGGTAGAGAATTTTAATATTTACTACATGTAAGTCCCTCCATAAAGATCCGTATGAAAGTCTGGCCATTTCTAAAATCCAATACATGCATTGCTAAAATTCAAGTCATGGTCAATCGGTATAAAATAATAAATTTGATAATTATTGAATTAGCAATATAATAATTAAAATTGGACAAAGTGAATTCCCTAAAGGATCAACTTGCTCGTATTTAACTGATGTAAGATTCAAGGAAAAAAATTATACCTCGAATTGGGATTGTCAAGATCCCTGATTAAATTCAATTTTGCTTGTTCTTGCTTAATAGGCCTAATTGTCACAAACCAAAGCTATCCTATTGTTCAACCTTTAATAGTGATCCATATATATGACTCGAGAAATCTTCATAAGGTTGTTATTGTATTTTGCTAGGAATCATGCTACTGGCTTACTTTTCATGAACCATCCTCTTGATCGAAACCTTTGCCATGGAAAAGAACCAAGAAAAAAAATAATTTTTCTTTTCCTTTTTACTTTCATCATGTGGTTAAGCTAGAATTTCATAAGCTAAAGGCATCAATCTCTTATCAAGGATGGCAAACACATAACTGTTTTATAGTTAAATTTTAGGGCAAATTAAATTTTTGGTTTAATTACACTTAAATCCTTAGACTAATTGAATTTTCAATTTAATCCCTAAGAGATCAACATCTTTACAATGCAATCCAATCCCATTTTAGTATACTTCATATCAAACCCAAAACCACCCTTGGGGTTTGAATGTTTTATACCTAATAAAGCCTTATAGATACTTAGGGTGATGAATCCTTTCTAAACCGTTCATTCACCTTTAGTATGCTTCATATCATACCCAAAACCACCCTTGTTCTAGTATCCATTCATTATGCACCTATTCGTGATGATCTTTAAGGATGATAATTCATATACAAAGTGACTTGGTGTCACAAATATAAGGATCATTTACACTACTGACATGTAAGAGTATTTTCCATAGACACTTGAATGAAACACCAAATGAAACTCTCATAACGAGTTGATGTTCTGTGAACTTGTTACTGTAACAAGCACTTATATGATGTCCCCAAGTATCTTTATACTTTAACTAATAAGACCAATTGCATGCATCATATGCATAAAGGCTTATGTATACCAGTCTTTGTGCATTGTTAATGCCCTGTCTTGATAAAATAATGACCAAAAATGGTTTTAAAAACACAACTTTGATGCATAAAGATCTTACACTTGCAATTCTTTATAATTCATTTGCAAAGCCAATGTGTTTCATGGGCTTTATCTTCAAAAGACTTTTCATAACAATTATTCAAATGAAATAATTATGGATAATGAAATACATCATCAACATTAATAATATATTATGTATTTTACATGAAATATCTAAAAGCCAACATGTTACAAGTAAATTCAATTAGCTTACAGTGCTTACATTAACAATCTCCCACTAGCACTAAAGCTAATTGCCTATATGTCTAAGTCCCATACTCTTTATATGGCAATCATGTTTGTACTAGGTTAACACTTTAGTAAAAGGATCAATTATCCTTGCTGGGTACATTTTCCATACATATATCATGTCTTTTGCTAAAATCTCTACTTACATGATATTGCTAGAGTATATGTTTAGACTTATGATAAGATCTTAGTTCTCTAGTTTATACTATGGCTACATTGTTATCACAATAATAATACTCAGAATCATGTCAACTTCATCAAATGAGGTTATCAATTAAAACTTCTTTAATATGGCCTTACACGTAAGGATGTATCAGGCTATAGTTGTTGAGTTTATATTCTTCCATGCTTGAAACCTTTCCAGCTGACTATAGCACCGTTAAGGGTAAATACAAAATCATTTTGCAATTTGCTATCAACCAAATCATATTAGAAGTTAGCAACAGAGTAACCCCTAACAAGCAGTTTACCCCTTCCACACATGTCCTTCCATCTAATGTTTTAGGACAACTTTTTCAAGTTAATGTACACCATGTATCATAGGTAGGTTTCCTCTCTTAGAGTTTTCCATGCTAATCCTTTTCAACATCTTGCCTATATAGGTGGATTGGGATAAGCTAATCATTCATGTTGATCTGTCTTTATAGATCTTAATTCCCATAATGAATGTTATTTCTCCCAAATACTTAATGAAAAATTATCTCGATAGCTAAACCTTTATAGCCTATAACATTTGTATGACATTTCCTATGAGCAATATGTCATCTACATATAGCACTAAAGAAACAATAGCTTGAATGTTTACCTCTTTATGGACACGTGGATCATTAGGATTCTTTGTGAAGCTAAATTTCTCTAACTGCTTCATCAAATCTAATATTCCAACTTCATGAAACATAATTCGAATGGATTTTACCATGGCTACTAGTAAAAAGGTTTTTTCATATTCAATGCCCTCAACTTGATTATAACCTTTTCCCACTAGTTTGGTCTTATACGTTTGCACATTTCCACCTACGTTGGTCTTTCTCTTAAAAGCTCACTTGCAACTTATGGATTTTATCCCTTTAGGTGGATCAACCAAAGTCCATACATGGTTAACCTCCATGGCATCTATTTTAAACTTTATGGTATTATACCATTTCTTAGAATTAATGTTGGACATTGCTTTCTTGTAATTGGTAGATTTAATATCATAAGGCAAGTTATCTCGATCCAAGAAAATTTGTATCTCTCTGGCTTGATCCTACCAGATCAACGAAGTTGTTACATCTCTTGAGCTTCAGGTCAGGTTCTATTGAAATTTCAACTTATGGTCTTAAATTTCTTCGAGATTAATTTTACTCCCACTGAACTCTTCTAGTAGAAATGCTTTCTCTAGAAAAACAACATGTTTTAAAATACACATTTTTGTTCAATTGGATTATTAAAGTACTATCCAATTATTTCTTTTGGATATCCCATAAACTTACACTTATCTGATCTATCTCTAAACTTCTCGGATACTATTCACTTCACATAAGCTAGACAACCCAAATCTTAAAATAAAACAATATTAGTCTTTTACCATACTATATCTCATATGATATCTTATCTATAGATTTGCTTGAAACCTTATTCAAAAGATAAGTGGCCATTTCTAAGGCATAACCCTAAATGGATATCAAAAGGTCTGCCTTAGACATCATGGTGTGAACCAAGTCCAACAAAGTTTAGTTTTTCCTTTCAGACATTCTATTATGATATGGAGTTTCAGGTAGAGTCCATTGTGACAGAATACCATTTTATATCAAATGAACCAAGAATTCCTGACTTAAGTATTCTTCCCCTTGATTGGATCTTAGAGTCAGAATTCGTTTGCTAGTTTGTTTCTTTATGTCAACCCTAAATTCTTTAAACTTTTCAAAAGCTTCAGCTTGTACTTCACTAAGTACACGTACCCATACCTAAAGTAATTGTCAGTCAAGGTAATGAAGCAAGAATATCCACGTCTAGTAATTGTATTGAGTCCACATACCTTTGAATGTCTTATGCCTAATAAATCACTAGCCCTTTCATATTTGCTAGTGAAGGGAGTCTTAGTCATCTTGCCAAGGAGACAACATCACATGTCCCACATGATTCATAATTAAATAGGTTGAGATAGCCTTATTTATGTAACTTGGCTACTCAAGTCTCATTGAAATGTCTAAGCCTGCAATGCTAGATATATGTATTTGTTGGATCATTCTTCTTTGCTTTCTTCACATTTTTATTAAGTGAGGGCATATCTAGATTAAGCATAAATAGCCAATTTTTTAATGAAGCCAATCCATAGACCATGTTAGTTAGAATGATAGCTCAACTTTTGCTTTTCATTCTTAACTCAAAACCATCATTATTAATGAGGTATCATAATGAAATGATATTTCTAGACAATCTAGGAACATAAACACATTCTTATAGTTCCAAGGTCATGATAAAGTTAATGATAATGTAAAAGTTCCAATGGCAATGGTTGCAACCTTTGCACCATTGCCCTTTCTTAGAACTACCTCATTAGAGCCTAATTCTCTACTATTTTTTAGCAAATTTATGTCATTATATAAGTGCGATCCACATCTTGAATAAATTATCCAATTAGATACTATAGTAATTTAACTCAATCATGTAAAGGTTAGCCACCTTCCTTTTATTGAGAATATTTCTCAATCTTACATACCAATCCAAACACTTTGGGCTTATAGCATCAAATATGCCTTGCAATATAGTTAATATAAATTTCATTTCAACAACATAGTATGGAAAAGTATAAATTAGTATTTTTCGTGTAATTAAACCAATAACGAAGAGTTATTAAATCTTTATTGGTTCTTTTACTAATTTTTTGAGATAATAGCATTCATTGTTATTTGAAAATCTCTTCAAGGTATTCTAGTCAGCTGAGGCCCCTTTCAACATGTTTTGACCTTAAGTTAGCTCAACAAGTCTAAACATGTCTACTTAGGTAGGCAACATCTCTTACTAATTGGATCTCTCTGTAACTTCCAAATTAGTTTGGACGGCATCTTTATTATGTGTAGCATGTGACTCAATATTGTATAAAGGATTTCATTTATTCATTTTAATTATTTAGGTCTCATCTTATTAGCATGCATAGCATTTATAATATTGCACAAAATAAATCTATTATCATGCTATCTTCTTGGATGATTATGGACTTTCTCTGATCCAATTTCCTTAAGTCATTAAACGAAATTGGTTGATCAATTCCTAGATGTTCACATACATAAACTTCTCAAGCTTTAATATAGTCTCCCATGCTTCATGGTACTTCTACTTAGATCTCCTTCTTCAAGGTTACAAAATTTTCTAATTTTACACGTCATGTAATCTAATTACATTGAAATAAAAAAACCTCAAGTTAGATTCGACGAAAATTAGGTGAGGAAAGAATTTTACAACCTAAAAAATGAAAGGTCCTCTTATAAGATAAATACCATGAAAAATAATCAACCACCCACAATCACGTTGGGTCTAAGTCCATAATCATCCCATACATTCACAATCAATTTCATGAACATATAATTATGTTTTAATTTGTATTTATTGCTTTGAGATTTATGCTTGATCCTATATTTAATTTAATTTAGAAAACAAATTTTCTTACTTGATTACATTTATTCTAATAATATTAAAATAAATCTTAAACAAATTTAGAATTAATCAATTAAATTAAATATTGTCCAATTAAATAATTTAATTGAAAATAAAACATGTTAGTAGTATTATTCATTTGTTATCTTAAACAATTCAACATTTTATTATTGGATAATACTTTATTTGGTGATTATTAAAAAAAATTAATTGGACCGAAACACTAACTCCCAAAGCTAGCAACGTGCGGCATATTAATCTAATCCATGAAGGACCCGAGTGGCGTGTATTTGGTGACTTCATTATCTCCAACCAAATGCTTCAACCGAACACTAGTTTCAGCACTAAACTTTAAGCATAACACAACTAATTCATGGACAAGCTTTGGCGTCACCTTTCATGCCTCCAAGCTGGTGGTGGCAGCAGCATATGCCGGGACCAAAATCAGTCCAAAACTGCCCCCAAATTACTCTGAAACAGCCAGCAAAGTGGAAATTAAACAAGCAGCTGCTGGCGCGCAATCTTATGGCTTCAACAGGCCATATTACTGAGCATTCATGCAGCAAATGTGCTGGTGGATCGGTGCAAAAATATGCACTAAACAAGCAGTCGCCAGCTGCTAGAATGAACGTCCACCACCAAGGAAAGCTGCTGCCAGCTATTGCTCTTTATATCGCCAGCTGTTGCCTTTTCTTATGCAGCTTAAAATCCGCAATAGCTGCTTATAAATTGATGCAAGCATGCGCATACACAGCCACCAATTTGCAACAATTCTCTTGGCCGATTTTTCTAACAATAGCAAAACTATTCTTGATCATTTTAAAATTGAAAAATCATTAAAATACGGCAGCTACGAGGTGCACAAAAAATCTGAATTTTTCAACACCCAAAAATCACCAAAATCGATACAATTTGGCACAAAAATTTTTAGTTGACACTAGTCGATTGTAACATCTATTAATTAGTTAAAAGTAATTTTTAAACTACTTAGTAAAATAAATTAACATAAATTTATTTTTCTCCATAATTAGAATTAATAATTAAAACAATTTTTAAAAAATTTAATTGCTAGATCGGATCAAGAACAATCCCGAAATCAAAACTATTTCAAAAACAGTAACAATTAAAACACTTTGATCGATCAAAACGATACAACCGAGCCTGTGATGCCACTTGCTGGAATTCAAATCATGCTCAGTCGACATAAAATAATAAATTTGATAATACTTAAATTACACGGTAGAATAATTAAAATCAGACATATTGAATTCCCCAAAGGATCAACTTATGTGCATTTAACCAATCTAAAATTCAAGAACATTGAAAACAAAATCATATTTCAAATCAAAATTGTCAAGATTCCTGATTAAATTCGATCTCCGCTTGTTCTTGTACATCATGTTCGATTATCACAAACCAAAGTCATCCAATTATTTGGCTTCACTAACGGTTATCCACACCAGTGACAAACCTTCACAAAATTAGGATCATGTTTTGTCAAAAACCGTGCTAACAGCTTAGGTTTCATAAAACTTCCCCTTTGATTGAAACCTTTGCCATGTAAAAGAACCGAGAAGAAAAACAATTTTTCTTTTCTGTTTGCTTTAGCTTATTTTTCTTTTCTTTTTGCTTTAGCCATGCGGCTAAACCTGAATTTCACAAGCTAAAGGCGTTGATCTCTCGTCAGGGACAGCAAAACATAACGCTTTTATAGTTAGGTTTTTGGGCAAATTAAGTTTATGGTTTAATTGCACTTAAATCCTTGGACTAATTGAACTTTTCAATTTAGTTGCAAAGAGATCATATCTCTACAATTTAATTCAATCCTATTTTAATTCCATAAAAACATCTTTATGTGTGTTCCATTAATCCCCTAACATATTGGCTATAAATATAAATTATTTCAGTTATTTATATTTATATTTATATTTATA
>JBBYHO010248391.1:9458-21528 GCA_038382025.1 Adansonia gregorii | reverse complement strand
TTTTAATTCGGAAATTAAAAAAATTCAATTTCAATTCTTTGAGCTAGCTAGGAAATAAATGTATCTTTTGGATAATTATTACAATCATGATAAAAAAATTTAATTGATAAATATTACAATAATAATATAAAAATACGTGCGAAGAAAAAAAAACAATAAGCAAACTAAAAAACTTGGAATAAAGCAAAGCAATACTTGAATCTTGTCCACTACTTTGAAGAAGCATTGTTTTGAAATTGGAAGTTTTGGGTCATAAAAGAAAAAGCAATCTTTTGACAATGAAAGTAAAGAGAGCAACACTATGTGTTATTTTGATTAATAGTAGTTGAGATCGAAGCATTTGATGTTGTGATTTTCTTTGAGCTGTTTAAATTGACATCTAAATAAAAGAAAATGAAATTCAGAAGTACTGACAAATCTTGTGAAGCTGTTCATTCCTTTTGGAATATTTGATTCCAATATTCAATGTTCAATCACAAATCAAGTAACCTAAAAGCAAATTGTAAATCAATAAGTTAAACATAATATTCGACTTCACTAATCACTAAAACTTGAATACAAAACCCATAAATGTCGAAAACATACCATTTATGTTAATTATATTATAATTAATCATTTAAAATATAAAATTATATATAATTAATTATAATATTTTGTAAAATTTGATTTATAAATATTCGTAACATCAATTATGATTAAATATTTATAAAATTATTATAATAAAAAGTTACAAATAAAAAGATGACGTCATTTTTTAACAAATAAAGACATGGCATTGATGGCTGTTCACTCATTTGCAATTAAAGTTACTTTTCGGCCATGAAGGTTATTTTCAAAGAATGCAATTAAGTCACTTCTTTTGACTCTGAAGGTTGTGGGGGACGGGGGGTGTAAAAGCTAATAAGCTGGATGACGATAGGGTCGGTGGCTTATTAATTCAAACATTGACAACTTATCAAAGTTTTTGTTCTCAAAAGAAGTGCTCAGAAGATGCTGTGGTAGTCGAAAGGAGAATATTACTGGATATGCCTTTGGGATTCCAGCTAGAGTTTCTCGAAGCTTGCTGTTTGACGAATGAGAAAAAAGGTAAGAAAGATGTGAGGAAAATTTTTTGAAAAGGACAGCCATAACGCATGGTCGGTCCATGTCCGATATGAAAAATGAGCCACATAATTACCATCAAATTATATATTTTTAAATAAATATAATATGAATAAAAATATATATTTATATTTTTTAAAAAATTAATATTTAAGTTTATATAAATATATTTTAAGAGAGAGAAAATTATAGATCTCGAATATAATTAGATTTAAATTGTTTAACGAATAAAAATATTTAAATAAAGAAAAAAATACACTATCTTCATGCGATTTAAAATTTTTTTTTCATCCATTTGTAAATAAATTAAATGATAGGATTTAAAAAAAAAAAAAGAAGAGATTTATTATGTTCTAATAAAATTGGCAATGGTGAAAGATATCCCAAAACACTGGATCCAATACTACCTTTTTATCGAAAAAAGATGTCTAGGATTAAAGTTTTGGATCTAGATATATAGTTGACTTACATTATTTTAATTTTCATTATAACATGAAAGGCTACTATTTTATTTTAAAATTCGTTGGAAGATGCAACAATTTTTCCAGGGTGGATTAAATTTTTCTTAGCCTATGCCAAATTGAGCATTAAATATTGTTTTATAAAGGGTTAGAGGGTTCCAAAATAAATGAGAGTATGGGACCTAAATAATTACTGTAATATAGTAATAAATTACAATATTTGCAACATTTTATTCAAATCTTACGTATATAAATTGTATGTATTTTTCTATTTAAAAAAATCGATTTTGAGTTTTGTTCTTCTTTTATTTTATAGAAATGCTCACTTGAATTTCTAGAATATAGAGGCATTCATGTTTCGGATGTTGCCTTGCCCGAATGTTGTTTGATAGTAATTGTAAATTGGTAAGAAAAATAATTGACATAAACCATAAACTTTATTCCCGTAAATTAAGAATATTAAAATTTTTCAAAACTTTTGAAAGAAAAAAAAAATCCTAACATTCACACCCAATTGATTAGTGATTTGCTATCATGCCAAAAATTTTGGCTTGAATAGCACATTTGTTCTTCAATACACATAAGTTTTTAGAAACTTTTTTATATTTATTGATTATTTCGGAATTAAGTTTTGTGAAGTAATTTGATTTCATTTTTTTTTTCAAAAATATTAAGTAATATTTGTGATTGGTATTTTTCCTTAACAATGGGAGGCTTAGTCTTCATATGGAAAGTCAATGATTGAGATATCTTTGCGAAAATTTAGGTACAATACATTGAATGTAGCATGTGCCTACTTTTTTTTAAAAAAAAAAATTTATGGGGACCATTTTGAAAACCAAGGAAAGTTGGTGGTTGATTTCTCTAGATGTAATTTCTTTTATCATATGTAATGGATTTGTAAAATGCTGATCAAGGATTTGTCAATTTACAGCCAGCTTTAATACTTTTCTTTTTTTTCTCTTTTCTTCCCCACTTCATGAATTTTCTTTCAATTTTTAAGTTGGAAGATGATAATTTGAACTCAAAATCTTCTTCTTAGACGTAGGGTATGGCTAATTTGCTTGGTCCATTTTTTATTAATTAGTAAATCTAGTCAAGTGAGAAGTTTTAGTCTTTTATCACGAGAATGGCAGTGAATGAGTTCAAGGTGACGTAACAAGGTTAAATAATTGTTTATACTAAAATTCATTTTTGATCTGCAAATAATAATATTTTTTAATATCACGAATAAATTAAAAAATAATTACATATTTAATTTTTTTAAATATATTTTAAAAGGCGTGTGTAATTATGCTAACTTTATTTGTCCATAGGAAAAGTTTTACTAACGTGATACATAAGATAATTTCTCTATATAAGATGCAATAATGTCAACTTTTATTTCAATTTATGATTTTGTAAAATAAAAAATAAAATTATATATGGTTAGGGATGCTAAGCCACAGCTAGGTTGGTTGACTAGAATAATTTTGCTTATTATTGTACTATTAAAATATTTATTGTTTTGAGTATTTGTAGCCTTTTAATTAGACCTCATATTTTCTTCGAATTAGGCAGATTCATTTATTTGACTTTTATGTGAATGTATGCTGATAAGTTGCCTCAATAAGCTATCTCATCCTCAATTATTTAGTTGACAGCTTACTATATTATCAAAACTGACTTATCACTTATACATATTTTAAAGAAAAAAAGTATAAAATAATGGTAGGAGAGCTTCTCATCCACATAATTAAAAATTCAACTAAAACAATAATTGCCCTCTTAAAAAAAGTAAAATGCAAATAATTAAATGAAAACTAAATTATTTATGCACTCATGCTCATATCATATGACATGCTTTGGCAGTCCATATCATCAGTTATATACAGTTAAACATTTCCATTATAGAATTTGAATGACAAATGTTGCTATTTTAGATAAATTTACGATAATATATATGAAATTATATGTGTCAAAATGTGGGGCTTGGCAGTTGGCAATTTGTCTTTTGTTGGGATTTTCATAGAAATCAACGTACAGGACTAAGGTACTAAATCTGCCCTGTCTTTTACGTTGAGACATCAAAACTTTCAATGTTATAGCGTAATTACAGCCGCGTAATTATTTGGGTGCCAAGAGTTCTGGAGTCCTTGATGGGGGGATTTTCACATGGAAAAAGAAAACGAAAAATTACGAGTCAATAGGCATATATTTCTTGGTCTCTCACGTTGCTTTTATAATCAAGAGGAACCAAAACCCAAGCCAAAGCTATAATAGATCGGCGTATTGATGGGGCTGTGCAAAAGTCAGATAAAACTGATTTATCCAATCGAAATTGACATTAATTGGTTGAATTGACCCCGTTAAAAAAGATTCGGTTTAAATCAGTTATTAATATTGATTTTAGTACGTTAAGTTGATCGATTTATCATTTATAAATTGAGCAATTAAATTGATCGATTTACTGACCTATGATAAATTATTATATTTATACAATTTTAAATATATTTATATATATATATTGAATGTTTGTTTCTTTTGACTTTTTTTTGAGCTAGTTTTAATAAAAAAATAAAAACTTTAAAAATTAAGTAAATATGTTGGTAATTTTATTTTCGTAAGTTTTTTAAATAAATATTGAATTCATATTTAATAAATAAGAGTCTTTTGGAACGAAATATAAAAATTATATTAAACGTTAGCATGTTTTAAAAACAGAGAAAAAAATCCTAATTTTAGTTTTTTTTTCTGAAGCTCTTTTTCATTTAGTTTATTTAAAATAAATTGACTTTCTTTTAAAAGTTTATCAAAAAAAATCTATTTGATTCGATTTTTAAGTTAAAAAGAAATCGAACCAAACACATGGTAATATTCTTAAACAAACCCAATAACCTAATTACCCCAATAAATCCACCTAATAATTACCCAATAAATTTAATAAATTCATTACTTAAACTCGTTAATAAATTAACCGTTATTCAAATAACTAAAATAATCAATTGAATCAATAAAACCAAATCGATACATTGGTTTTCAGTTAAGAAAATAAGTTCAATCCAATTTTTTTCGGTTAAAATTCCATAAAAATTGATTTAAGTTGGTTTCTGATTTTTTTTTTTTTTAAACCGAACGACCGATTGCATTGTTCTATGTGTTGACATTCATCCAAAAGGAATGATTGAAATAATAGAATTGGCGTTAAGGGTATTGATTTGGGCTCTTACACTACAAAACTAGGTGACTCGGATGCCATGACTTTTCTATACGGCCCATCCGAATTTGTTGGTATCAGACACCCCGACTGACTCGCAAGCTCGGTTGAACCGCGGAGCCGAAGGGATTGGCTAGAAGTTTTTTAACGAGTTGCTCATCTATATTTATGATGAAAATATCTGGCTTTTCTATATGAATAATACATTTAAAAAAAAAATCTGTAAACAGGATGGCTTGAAGACTAATTTCCAAAATGATCTGATTTTGTTATACAAGATAAAGAAACCATTATCGTTGATGAGGGTTGGCATAAACTAAAGAAAACTATTGCTGTTTACCCCTTTTTTTTAATTGAAATTGTTTTAATTTATTACTTGAATTTTAAATTTTCAGCCAAATTTATCAAACTATAACACAGCTGTATACTATTATAATCTAAAGTAGCTGTAAGATACTCAATTCGGGTTTGAATTCTCTTTCTCTAAAGCTTTTTATTTAATGGTATCCGAGAAATTATCAATATACATTGATTACTAAGTTAAAAGTATTTTACAATTAAAATTATAAATATTAGTTTTAAAGTAAATGGTGAAATTTGAATTGCTTGGATTAAAATAAACTTTGTCATTTCAAGTGTATACATGGTTTCATATATATAAA
This sequence comes from Adansonia gregorii, assembly GCA_038382025.1. Classification (NCBI taxonomy): domain Eukaryota; kingdom Viridiplantae; phylum Streptophyta; class Magnoliopsida; order Malvales; family Malvaceae; genus Adansonia; species Adansonia gregorii. The sequence continues at coordinate 16,108 of JBBYHO010248391.1, read as the reverse complement.
ATAAAATAAAATAAAATAATAAATTATAATTTTTTTTAAATTCGTTTCATCATACAGATCATGCATTAACCAAGTGTTTAAATTTGATTGTTGTGTTATTTTTTTAATTTTTATTAAATTTAATTAATAAAAAAAGTGTATATGAAAAAGCTTCATCAAATTCAAATTTCAGTAGAGTTTGTAAATAGTGTAAATAATCTAATAGAATCGAACTCGAATAATTTAATTTTATCTTAAGTTAAAGGTTTAAAAAATACTGCTTAAGTAAACTCAAACTGAATTTTTAACTTTAATTTTAAATTAAACTTGAAATCGAGTTTCCCACAATTTAAACTTTAACTTTTTATAAAAATAATAATTAAATTATGTAATTAAAATAAAATACGAGAAGAGAAATTGGGAATAATATATTTTAATTTTGGGAGCAAAATTTTATAATTGAAATAAAAATTTTGAAAGCGGGAATAAAAGTACTAACTCGGCCTGCTACTTTCTGGGCCTAATCCACAGGAGGGCATACTATCTCCTAACCTTTATACCAAACGACATTGTTTTCCTTCCTAGTCTCCTTCTCTCAGGATCTCTCTTTGCTTCTTTAAGTTCTTTTTTTTTTTTTTTTTACAGTCACCATTGAATTAAAGAAAAAAAAACGATTATTTTTTGTATTTTTTGTTTAAATTCAATCAAAGCAAGGATTTTTTTTTTTCAACAGAGGAATTTTATACTTTCACACCATGAAGGAAGATCAAAGCTTACTTCTTCTCAAATCCTCCTCTCTCTTCCTTCCTCCTCAAGGTCTTGCCTTTCCTTTCCTTCAAATTCAAAGGATGTTGTTTTCATTTCTCTTGCTACTAAAAAAGCCATTTTTTCTTTGGTTTTTATTTTTTGTTTCAGGAGTGAAGCTATCATATGGGACAGCAGGGTTCAGGGCAGATGCATCGATCCTTAGATCAACAGTTCACAGAGTTGGGATATTGGCCGCTTTGAGATCGCTCAAAACTCAATCAGTTGTTGGATTGATGATCACAGCTTCACACAATAAAGTTACTGACAATGGGGTCAAAATTGTTGACCCAAGTGGTGGAATGCTCTCTCAAGAATGGGAACCTTTTGCTGATCAACTTGCCAATGCCCAAACTCCTGAAAATCTCCTCTCAGTGAGTGACTTTTTATGTTTTTGGATGTGGGTTTTATTTGTTTCATAGTTATTCATATGAAATTATTGTTGAAAGAAAGTGAGAATTGGTGCATTTTTAAATATGTTTGCAATTTCTCTTCTGGTTTGTGTTAGGTGTTTTATAAGAAACAATAACTTTTTTTTTCCCCTGATGAGAATAGGCATTATGAATGTAGTTAACAGAACTAGTCCTTACAGAAGAAAGAAACCAACTAGTAGAACTAAAAAACCAGCATGTAGCCGGAGAAGATCCAATATAAAGGCAAAGCAAACTTGTATAAGGTGAGAATTAGACCGAAGATCTAATGGTTCTTAGGACCCTCGCCTAACAATCGAGAGAAGGCCTAATTGGTGAAGCAACAATGATTTTTAATGCTATAAGGTGTTGGTTTGTTTAAGCTCGAAAGGCTGCTAAACTTTAATGTTGTTGTCTATTGAATATAAATGGAGAGGAAAAGGGATATTGAGTTCAAATAGAGGATTTAAATTCTATGTGGATCTGCAAAGGAGGCTAGAGATGCATGTCATACTTATTTATTTTTTGTTCTTAAAACAGCTCATACTAGAATTTGTAGAGAAGGAAAAAATTCGATTAGATGGAGTGCAATCCGCAGAGATATTGTTGGGAAGAGACACACGGCCTAGCGGAGAATCTCTCCTGGAAGCTGCAAAGCAGGTATCTCTCATTTGAATCACCGTGGGATTTCTGAAACTTTGATAGTTTTCTTTTTGATGTTACATGTATCTATCATTTGCTGATATCTATCCATCTTTTAGGGAATAAGTTCAATTTTTGGAGCTATTGCACTTGATTTAGGAATTTTAACCACCCCACAGCTACATTGGATGGTTCGTGCTAGGAATAAAGGCATGAAAGCAACAGAATCTGCCTACTTTGAACAGATTTCAAGCTCTTTCAGGTTATTTGAAGCTTCAGGGTTTTTTTAGCCATTGATTTAATTTGAAATTATACTATTTACATTGTTGTTTAGGTGCTTGGTAGACTTGATCCCAAATGAAACCAAAAGTAACAAGATGGATAACACAGTGGTGGTTGATGGGGCTGATGGTGTGGGTGGAGAGAAACTTGAAGTTTTGAAAAACATGTTGACCGGTTTAGTTATTGAGGTTCGTAATTCTGGTAAAGGTGGGGGTCTAATGAATGATGGGGTTGGTGCTGATTATGTACAGAAAGAGAAGGTTGTTCCACGTGGATTTGGTTCCAATGATGTTGGAATAAGGTACGCTATCTCTTTATATTTGGTAGTAAATTACCATTTTCAACTGATTATAAGCTGACTATTTTTACATCTCACTAAATTGTTGGTGCATATTAATTTCAACTCATTCTGGGAAGTGCATATGGTAAGTAAGATAACAACTAAACATGGAATAAATTTGAAGTCATATTCAGTTCTTTCTATAATTGATATGTGATATTTTATGCCATTGTTATTAGCATTTTACCAATGGTTTGATAAGTGGCAAATTAGCAATGCTTAATGAGGTGCTCACTAACCAGGCACCTGATCATTTATTGAGTACTATAAGAGCTGGTTTGGATGTTTGATTCATGATGGTTTTCGATAGTGTTTTCGGTGCAATAGTTGCTTTGGTACATGTGGTGAATGGTAAAATCTTGTCATGCTCTAAATTTTTTACTTATCAGGTGTGCAAGTTTGGATGGCGATGCTGATCGCCTTGTATATTTTTCGGTCCCAACTAAGGGTAGCAGCAAAATTGATCTTGTTGATGGGGACAAAATATTATCCTTGTTTGCTTTATTCATTCAGGAGCAACTAAGTATTTTGACCAAGGAGGGCACTGAAAAACCAAACAGTAATTCTCAAGCTCGTCTTGGTGTTGTACAGACTGCTTATGCGAATGGAGCATCCACTGATTATCTCAAACAGTTGGGTTTGGAAGTTATTTTTACTCCTACAGGGGTAAAACATTTACACGAGAAGGCTGCTCAGTTTGATATTGGAATCTATTTTGAGGCCAATGGTCATGGCACTATCTTATTCTCAGAATCTTGGTTATCTTGGTTAGAGGTTAGGAACAACGAGCTCAGTTTGGTGTCCGAAGGTTATTTCTGGTTGAAGTCCTTTTCTTTCCAAAAATTATCTATAATAGTTTATTGAGTAATATGTCATTTTTTTTTTCAGGATCTGAACAGCAGAAAGCTGCTTTAAGACTACTCTCAGTCAGTAATTTGATCAACCAAGCTGTTGGAGATGCTTTGAGTTGCTTGCTCTTGGTTGAGGCTATTTTGCAGCAAAAAGGTTGGTCGATACGTAAATGGAATGAACTTTACCAAGATTTGCCTAGTCGACAGCTTAAGGTCAGTTTTCTTTATTACTCTTCGAGAAGAAACAAGGGCGGTCTCTCTCATCTATAACAGGAATCGTATCTACCGTTCCTCACTAGTTTTCATATAAACTAGCAACTTGGAATGTTTTTAATAAGGCCCTTTTGCACCTTACTCCTAGGCACCTTCCAAAAGTGTGATTATTTGTTCTGCATGCTTCTCTTGATGTTGGTCGAAGAGATGTATGCCATTTGATTTTTCCCATACAAGGGAGAAAGGATGATGCATGTCTGTTAAGATTGAAAAAGGCTGCGTATAGTCGTCAAAATTAGCCGTTTTTAGCTAGGTGCTCATGAGAAAGGCTCAGGTTTGATGCGATTTTTAACCAAAACTAGTAACTTTTGGCTAGTATAACAGTCGCTTAAAAATTTAAATTTATTACATCAAAAAGAGAAAGAAATCTTGGATATAACTGATTTCTGCAAGTTGCCTTCACTTTATAATATTTTGCATGTAAACTTTGCTATAGCGTAGTAGCCTTATATTAGCAATGCTCATGCTAATTAATGCTTCCATTGCTTGTATCAGGTCAAAGTTGTGGACAGAACAGCTGTTGAAACAACAAATGCAGAAACTGTGGCCGTGAGGCCCCCTGGCATTCAAGAAGCCATTGATGCTGAAACTGGTAACATTTTGTCATCGATCTTTTCTCAATGCATGTTTTGGTGCATGTCCTCCGTATCCTATTGGTTTCTTTTGTTTTATATTTTTTGGGTAATATTGTGTTTATTGTTCAATTGACATCTCACTTTAAGAGAATATTTTTTGCTCATATCTTTTTTGAGGCCTCATGTATATTAACCATTTTTAAAAAATTTTATGCAAAATGCAGCAAAGTACCCTAAAGGCCGGTGTTTCATACGACCATCGGGTACAGAGGATGTCATTCGTGTTTATGCAGAAGCATCCAACCAAGAAGCTGCAGACAGATTGGCCAACTCTGTTGCCAAACTTGTTGATCGTTTTCTAGGATTTGGCAGCTCTGAACATTAGCTTCCCAAAATTTTTCATTTTGTAACAGAAGTCACAAGATGTCAAACAGTTGGTTCTAGTTTTAACCAACTCTAGTTGCAGAGTTCATGATTCACTACTGGAGATAACGTAAAACTGCGGGTACTTTATACTGCTTTTATAGCTGTGGACTTTGTCATCTTATTATTGGCATTGAACATCAAATGAGTTTTGCCTCTACTTGCAACCACTTGGATTTAATTCAATGCATTTCAATTTCGGTTTGTTGACTACAAGTGCACTGGATATATAATTGTAAATGAAATTTTATTGCATGTAATACTGAATTCAAACATACAAATGTTTGTTAGCAGACAAAAAACTAGAAAAAAGAAAACTGGAAATACGAGAGGAAAATGTAGAGCTGCTACACGGTACAAACTTCAACTTCAGCATTTTACAATTGCCTGGTTCTCGTACTTCATCACTTTTTGGGTGCCTTAATAACCAACGTAGGAAGAGTTTGAGGTTTTTTCAACTCACTAGCGATCCAACGTCTGGATGTTTTCCTATGGTTTGATCTGACAATTCGTGTTTTTATATTATATTCGTATATTTTATTGTTTTTAAATTTTTTTATATTTATATCAATTTTGATGTTTTTTATTCATATTAAATAGATTTTGAGAATAGATTTGTGTTGTGTCATTTTTTTAATCTTTGCCAAGCAATCCGGCCATCTGCATCGGCCAAGACAAGGTTCCCGTCAGTGCCGGCAGAGAACGTGGCGTTCTTGCGAACCAGGTTGACAAACTTGGCCTCCCAAACCCACCGGCAGAGCGATTTGGAACGCGTTGTAGCCATGCGCAACGCAAGAGTGAAGGCACTAGGGGCGGTGTTATAAAACGCCAGCTGAAAGGGGGCATTAGCTATGATTATCACACGGTAATCCCCACCATATTCAACAACAAATGGCCCAAATTCATCATCGTTGACAAACTTAAATGTTGCAGAGGGAGGAACAGCGGCTCGGTCATTGAAAGCAAACGGCAAAAATGAAGGAGAAAGACAGCAATGGCGTGGTGAAAAGAAGGTGAAAAAGACATTTTTTGGATATTAAATTTGTAAGCTTTGGGAAGATGCGGAGATGAAGCAGCGAGGTATGATCTACATTTATAATGACACAATAGGGGTCCTTCCACTAAAAGATACATGATCCACAACGATTGACTTTATCACCAAATAAATAAATAAAAACAATTAGGAACTGCTGTCGATGTTGACGTTGTTAATTTTCGAAAAGTTAAAAGGAATTCTTCTGCCAGGTTAAGCAGAGGCTGCTATAAATAAAGAACCACACTGACTGAACAAATTTCACTCCCAATTCATCGACTTTGAACGTAGAAGTAGTTTTCTTTCAGTGATTTATTATGTTAAAAGTTTAAGTTAATTGAAAAGAATTTAATTATTAATTAAATTTTAATATACTTTTTTATATGTAAGGTGAATTATAAATAATTAATAGATGTATATTTGTAAATTTAATTATAAAAATGTGATATTATAAAAGATTAAAAATAATCTTTCAATTTAAGTTTAGACTTAATACGATCATTCAATTTTACGAATAAAATGATTATTATGAGATTTATTACTGTAATTTCTCTAAATTTATATTACATACGATGCCTTTTATAATTTGCCATTTAAGTCTAAACTAAACAGTGAAAATTAGAATTAAAATAAATGTTGCATGAAATTGAAATGTAGAGGTTTCTTTGCGTAAAAAAAAAATGTTTAAACTATATTATCTAGGTTGGCTGGTAAATTAATTAAAGATTTTTTTTTTCAGCAATAATTTTTCTATACACTTGGCAATTTAATAATCCTGAAAAAGCCATCATTGATTGAAAGAGAAAATCCAAGCTAAGTATTAGTCATTTATCCCCTTTAAAGCTATAATTAAAATGTGAGACGCTAAAAAAGTTTCGTTACTTTGCCAAAGAGAAGATATGGCTCTTGAATTTTTTAGTTATGCATATATTTTACGTAAATTTATGTTTAAGATTTAATATTTTTATTTAATTTTATTAAATATTGAATAAATTTTTATATTTATATCGATAATTTAGTTAATGAATAGATTTATGT
>JBBYHO010248280.1:0-13237 GCA_038382025.1 Adansonia gregorii | reverse complement strand
CAGTATAAAGATTAGGGTCTTGCCCAGAGTTTGCCACGCAAAAATTTAAGCAAAGAGGCACAGAGTACCTGTTGAGGCAGAGAATTGTTATGTAAACCAGCCTTTGGCTTCTCTAAATCCAAAACTCACGGTTAAGGCCAGAGATACAAATGATAAAATTAGGACCACTAGTGGTATTGATCCAAATATATGCAATGGTATCTCAAAGAGTTTGAGCTTAGAGGTTCCTCTGTTGTCCGCTTTTTCCGATTTATGCTAGATTTGGTGCTGTAGATCTCACTTATTTTTGGTTGAAAGTATCCAAACCAATGCATGGTATCGCTAAATGCCTGAAAGGTTTGATTTAGGAATGCGCCCGACAAAGAAATAGTAGTTTCCTCCGAAATGCTGAAGTTTTTCAAGGACAGAGTACGGATATTAAGAATGCATAGAGGGATTTGGTTCATATTCTATCCATAGTTCTAAATAGCGGTTACTGAATTTGTCGCAGATGCAGGTGCTGCAAACGTTGCATAATATGTCGCAGTTGTCAAGGCATGAATTTGACAGTATTTAAAGGTATTTGATAGTGTTGCGGGCATTAAATAATGATAAAATGCGATGCGACTTTATGAAAATTGTTACGAAGCGAACAGCTGCATTTTAATGCTATGATTCTTTCATACACAGAATGGAAATATCAAGATACTGGGGGCTGTTACGGGTGGGAATCAATCATGAATGAACCTACCAGATATCTTTCTTTGGACAAACCATTCCGGGAAATATTACCAGCATTTGGCGCTTGCGCACCCAACCCATGTCTAGCTGGTTTTATGGTTTTTATTAATTATATTTGGATGTCAACTTATCAGAATTGGTTAACTGGGCAGACACCTCCATTTACAAGTGATTGTTATATCTAGAGAGAGTATAATACGGAGTATGGACCAGAAGTAAGAGAATCTGTGGAGCATAACTCACGTCTATGTTATTCGGTTTATTCATTTTTCTTAAAAATACTCAAGTTAAATATTTATGTTTTACATATATTCAAACATATGTATAAAAATATAATTCTCTAAATATATAAAAAAAACTTTAAAAAAAAGTATATTCATGTCAGATATATATATTACTATCGGACACTTGTCTCGAGTCTTAAAAAGATGCACTGAATTGGTATTAAAATTTTCATTTCAATTGTTTCTTTCTACCTACATAATAGAATTTCCACCTAGCAACACTAGAAACAGGCATTCTCATTTTACTCATCAATCAGCACAAAAACACCTGCCAAAGTCCTCCCGCCTTAACGTGCTTCAAAGTTCTGTGTAGAGAAAGAGAGAATCAGCTTGAGCAGAACAACTGGCAAAGTGTAGGAAGATCCCAGAGAGCATCGTCTGGGTCAAATGCATTCTCCAGGCACTCACTGACCCCTTTCATTGCATAAAAACATGCCGATGTCTGTCTTTCTACCTTCAACCGTTCAAATTCAAGTAGCTCTGGATCAATTGAATCGGACAGAAGAGCAGCATCTTGTGGCAACCGCAGTCCTTCTTGGTTCACTGGAATCTGATAAAACCCTGTTGAGATTGGCCAGGATTGACCGATCTGCGATGCGGATGGTTCAAGTCCCCCAACGCAATTGTTCAAATCTGGCCTGTATGCACCATCAAACATCGTGATGACTTCTTTCATGGAATTACATGGAAACCTTTCATTGCTTGTGTTGGACAGAAAACTATCATTGCTCATAGCATTACTGATGCTGCTATTACTACTAGTACTACTAACTATAGTGCTTGCATTAATCTCGGTTTTGTTGGAGTTGATTGTTGAAGTTCCTTGCCTTGAACTCTTCTTATGATTAAGGAGGTTTCTAATCTTCAAAGAGAGATGAGAATTGGTTGGAATTCGGATTGCGAAATTGGTTCGGGTATTGGAACCCCGGAGAAGGTATGCAGCCTCATCATAAGCTCTGGCAGCTTCTTCAGCTCTCTCAAACGTTCCCAACCACATTCTTATCTTCTGTGTTGTGTCTTTGATCTCTGCTACCCACTTCCCTGAAGGCCTCTGTCTTACACCAACGAACTTGCTTCTGCAACTGCTAGGGTTTGTAATTCTCTCTTTGAGCTTGCCATGTTCGGAAGATGATGAAACTGGAACACCATTTTGCTGCATTTGGACTCGGTGTTGCATTGCAGAGATATAGTAAAGAAAATAAAAACTGCGGGTGGACGCAAAAGAAAGGAGGGTTTGGTTTATATAACAAAGGGTTTCAAAGTTTCAAGTTGTTTTTAAAGTAGTGGGCAGGTTGTCTGATGTTTCTTGTCAGCATGTCAGCTCGAATTTGTTCTATATTTAGTGTGACTGATGCCTCAATTCTCAATGTTACTTGAGTTGACAGAATCATTTGATTATCTGGATTTTATGAGCCAAGGGAATGGACATGCAAGCCATTTCCTTCGGATGATAAAAATTGCACTAAAGAGGCTGGCATGGCGCAGAAGGAAGGAGTCAAGGGTCGAGAGGACTTTGAACTTTTGTGGGTGATTTAATTAGTTGGTTACGTATAGGGTGGGTCTCATTAGTTGTCTCACTTTTGTAATATTAATTTATTTATATAATATTTATATTATTTTTATATTAAATTATATTTAAAATATTATATATTTATATAAATTTTAATATATTAAAAATTATTTTAAATAAATTTTAATAAATTTATATATTTATATTATTTTTTATATTATATTATATTTAAAAAATTTGCATTACATTTATATCATGTAATGTATCCAAAATTTCTGAAGTCCAAAAATTCTCCATTTCCATTATTCGATATCGTCAACGAGAAAGGAAAAAGATTCGTGAAGGCACGAAGGTATGACACTTGGAGATGATATAGCATCCGAGTAAATAAAAAAACAAAAGAAAAGATTGGAGCGTTGGTCGCATCCAAAAGGAAAGAGCAAAAGCAAATACAAAGCCGAAATGGAATCTCATGCTGAACGCCTCGCTGCCTTCTTGCCTTGGATTGGAATCTCTCTCTCTCTCTCTCTCTCTCTCTCTCTCTCTCTCTCTCTCTCTGTTAGGGAACACTTTAATTTACCTACAACTATTCAAAACGCATTCATTTCCTAAATCTCATGCTCCTTCTAATGTATCCAACCTTGCCTTTGGCTTTCACCGTCAAACTTATATTCTAAAAGCAAGGCATTTTAAAGTCCAATTTGTTGTTTTAAATCAAATCAGAAAAAAAATAAAAACACTTTGTTTTAATTTGGAAAAAAACAGGTCAAAAATAATAATGCAAGGAAAGAAAAAAATTATAGGAAATAGAAGTTATTTGTTTTTTTTTTTTGTTGTGTTTAACGAGAAAGATAAAAATAGAAGAAAAAAGTTAAAAGAGTATGATTATAAATAATATATTTAATCTAAATAAAAAAGGGTTAGTTTAAGTATAGAAAGAGTATTTTCCTTTTAATTTGAAAAAAAAATGGAGGAAAAGAAAATGTATAAATCTATCCGTCTTTTGCCATTATTTTTGTTGTGAAAACAAAGAAGAGAAATAAACAATTTGAGGAAAATAATTTGTATTTCCTATGTGTTGATAGCTTACAAAAGGATCCTATTTATAGGGTGATGAAATGAACTAAACAAGGTAAAAAAAATCAATCTAATAATTACAAGATATTTCTTGATTCTTAAGGTTTTGCTTAATATTGGAAAGTCTAACATATGTAATTATTGTGAAATAGTATGTACAACAATCTAGAAAGGTTTCATATTATGTAATTATTGAGCAGTATTCTTTATGTAATTATTGTGCAATATTCTTTACACCTCTCAAACTCAAGATGGAAGTAGAGAAATCTTGAGTTTGCGTAGTAGGTCATCAAAATGTCGAGGAAAATTAGTTTTGGTGAAAAGATCAGCAGGCTAGTCTTTTGAGTGAAGAAAGAATAAGCAAAGATCACTTTTAGTAATTTATTGGCGAATGAATTGACAGTTTATCCCAATGTACATAGTTCTTTCATGAAAAAAAAGCATTATGAGCAATTTGAATTGCAATCTAATTATCACAATACAGAGCTGTAGAAGAAGCTAGTAGACTAAGATTAGAAAAAAGCCAATAAAGCCACAATAAATTTGTTGTAATGTCAATAAGGGCACGATACTCTATTTTAGTATTAGAACGAGCTGCAAATGATTGTTTCCTATGCTAGGACCTTAAAGAATCTCCAAGAAAAATACAATAGCCAGTAATAGATTGTCAATCGATATGACCATCAACCCAGTCAATGTTAAAGTACATGTCACTAGAAGGAAGATGAAGCATGAAATAGCGTTCCTTTAATATAATGAAGAATTCGTAAAACAATAGCATGATGACTAAACTAAGGTGTAGCAAAAAACTAACTAACAATATGGACAGAATACGAGGTGTCAGGATAAGTTATAGTAAGATAATCAAGACAGCAAACTAATTCCTGGTATAAAATGGATTAGACAAAGTAGTTAGATTAGTCGGAGAAAGCTTAATGTTGTGTTTAAGAGGAGTAGAATCAATTTGTTATCAATAATACCCAACCAAAAAAAAAAGATCTTAGGCATATTTAGTTTAAGACAAGTACTACTCAGTGAATGTAGAAGTGACCTCCAACCCCAAAAAATAAGTGAGATAACTAAGATCTTCACTTCAAATTTTCTATAAAGAAACTGCTTGAATTTGGAAATTCTAATAACGTCACTTAAGTGATGATCATATCGTCAAAATAAAAAAGAAGCAAGACAATACTATGATTAGTTTGCTAGATGAAAATAGTAGAGTCATATACAGTTGGAGAGAACCAAAGTCGCAAAAAATATTGCTAAAAGTAGAGAACAAAGCACGAAAGGCCTATTTTAAGCCATATAAAGCTCAATAAAGACGACAGACTTTGTTGGCACGATGAACTAGAGGTGGTTTCATGTAACTTCTTCTAGAACTCCATTGAGGAAGGCATTTTTAACATCCATCTACTACAAGGACCATTGCCTAGTTGTAGCAACAACAAGTAAACTATGCATAGAAGTAAGATATGTGACAGAAGCAAAGGTTTCTTTGAGATCAATGCCATGTTCCTGTTGTTGACAATTATGACTTTTGAAGCTGTCAAAAAACTTTTGAAAATCTATTTTATTTTGTGCTATTCTTTAGGCAAATAAAATTTCAGTTAAGATTATGATAGTATGTAATAGATTTTTCTGCATTTCAGTTTCAAAATTTACTATATAAATTGATCATTTTGTTATTGAATAAAATCATATTTCTATAGTTTCTAAATACTCAACTCTTGTTTTTCCAACAAATTGGTGTCAGAGCTTTTATCTTAAGGGATCTATGAGGTTGAGAGAGCTTAAAAACACCTTTCCAAACGCTAACCCTATTTAGGATTAGAACCTACAAGCAAAAGGTAATGGATTCAGAAGTTTCTTCCACTTAGCAATTTGCACCTCCAATATTTGATGGAACAAATTACCAAGTGTGGGCTATTAAAATGGAAGCCTACCTTGATGGAAATGATTTATGGAAGGCTGTTGAAGAAGAGTATGAAGTTTTTTCTCTTCGAAATAATCCAACAGTTGCTCAAATGAAACTTCAGAAGGAGAAGAGACAAAGGAAATCGAAAGCCAAAGCAAATCTCTTTGCAGTTGTCTCGTCCACAATTTTCACCAGAATTATGACGTTGAAGACAACACATGAAATCTGGAATTTTCTGAAGAAAGAATATGCTGGAGATGAAAGAATGAAAGGGATACGAGTGTTGAATTTAATCCAAGAATTTGAGATGCGAAAGATGAAAGAATCAGAAACAATCAAGGAATACACTGATTGACTACTTAGCATTGTGAATAATATAAGACTCCTTGGTACTGAATTTTTTTTATTCTAGAATTGTGCAAAAAATCCTAGTTACAATTCCTGAAAAATTTGAGGCTACAATTTCATCTCTGGAGAACTCAAAAGATCTGTCAAGCATCACCTTGGTAAAACTGTTGAATGCATTGCAGGCATAGGAACAAACGAGACTTATGAGACAAGAAGGAACTGTGAAGGGTGTTTTTCAAGCCAAATCGCAAAGCTGTAGTAAAAGCAAGAACAAGAAAAAAAAGCAGAATAATAACAAGCCTGGAGGTTCCGCAAACAACAACAACAAAATCAACAACTTTCAAGCTTTTCCATCTTGTCCTTACTGCAAAAAAACCAATCATCCACAAACAAAGTGTTGGTGGAGGCCAGATGCAAATTGTAACAAATATGGTCAGTTAGGACATATGAAAAAAATATGTAGGTCTCAATAGCAACACGAAGAAGCCAAGACTGTTCAGAATTAACATAAAGAGCAGCAGATGTTTATGGTATCATGCTTCTCCACTAGAAGCACAACCGATAGTTCGCTTATAGATAGTGGTTGTATAAACCACATGACTTATGATCAATAACTCTTTCGAGAGCTTGACAATACTGCTATCTCCAGAGTCAAAATTGGAAATGGAGCATACATTGCTGTGAAAGGCAAAGAAACAGTGGCAATCGAAGGACACACAAGTTTGAAATAAATTTTTGATGTTTTGTATGTTCTAGAAATTAATTAAAACCTTTTAAGTGTTGCTCAGTTGTTGGAAAAAGAGTATAAGGTGTTGTTTGAAGATAAAAGCTGCAAAATTAAAGATGCAAAAAGTAGAGATGTGTTCAAGGTTCAAATGAAAGACAAAAGCTTTGCCCTAGATTGAATACAAGAAGAACAGGCTGCTGTACATAAAAAAGACAACAATGAAATGCTTTGGCACAAGAGATTGGGGCATTACCATCATGCAGTTGTAATTTTTATGAAGAAAAATGATCTTGCGAAAGGTTTACCTCAATTGAAGAAGGAGCTTCCTACATGTGCAGCTTGTCAATATGGGAAGTAAACAAGGCTTCCTTTTCCATAAAATAAGGCTTGGAGGGCTGCTCAAAAGCTACAATTAATACATACAGACATAGGAGGACTTATAAGAACACCATCATTCAATGGTAGTAAGCATTATATTACTTTCATTGATGATCACATAAGAATTTGCTGGATTTATTTTATGAAGCTTAAGTCTGAGGTAGCTGACATTTTTTGGAAGTTCAAAGCTTTTGTAGAAACTCAAAGTGGATGCAAGATGAAGGTGATCAGATCTGATAATGGGGCTGAATACACTTCTGAAAAATTTAACCAATTTTGTCAAGATGCAGGCATAGAACATCAGCTAACAACACCTTACACACCGCAGCAAAATGGTGTTGTGGAGAGAAAAAACAAGAAAATTATGAAGATGACAAGGTGCTTACTTCATGAGAAAGAGCTACCAAAGAAATTCTGGGCAGAGGCTGCAAACATAGCTGTTTATCTACTAAACAGGCTCCCAACGAAAGCATTATATAAAAAGACTCTTTTTAAGCATAGTATGGTTACAAACTAGATTTTGTTGATTTAAAAATATTTGGTTACTTGTGTTTCTCTTATATTCATCAGGTTAAGAGAGATAAATTGGACAAGAAAGCAGAACCTGAAATTTTTGTAGGATACAGCTAAAGCTCAAAAGCCTATAGAATTTACTTAACAGAAAGCAACAAAGTAATTATTAGTAGAGATATCCAATTCCATGAGTCAGATAGCTGGAGCTGGGAGTATACAATAAGATTAAGCTTGGCAAGGAGAGTGATGATGTAGATGATGAACCTGTTAGAGGAACCCGATCACTTTCATATATATATATATATATCAAAGATGTAATGTAGCTGTAATGGAGCCTGCAGGATATGAGGAATTGTAACTGATCAAAAATGGGTAGTTGCAATGAAAAAGGAGCTCAACATGATTGAAAAAAAAACCAAACATGGGAATTGGTGAACAGGCCAAAGACAAGAAAGCTATAAGAGTGAAATGGGTTTATAGAACCAAGCTCAATCCTGATGGTTCTGTAAACAAGTATAAGGCAAGGCTTGTTGTCAAGGGATATGCTCAAATGTTTGGGGTATATTTTTCTTAAACGTTTGCTCTAGTCGCCAGGTTGGATACCATAAGAATGTTGCTGGCTCTTGCTGTACAAAATGGATGGGTTGTACACCAAATGGATGTTAAGTCAGCATTCTTAAATGGCTACGTAGAGGAAGAAATATTTATGGGGCAACCACAAGGTTTTGCTGTTCAAGGACAAGAAGAGAAGGTATATCAGTTGAAAAAGGCCCTTTATGGATTAAAAACAAGCGCCAAGGTCTTGGTACAACAAAATTGATGCACACTTGGTGAACTTAGGCTTTGAAAAATGTCTAAGTGAATTTACTTTATATGTCAAGAAGGTTGATGATGAAATACTTGTGGTGTCTCTTTATGTTGATGACTTGCTTGTGACAGGAAGTAAAAAAGAGCTAATTGACAAGTTTAAAGAAGACATAAGAGATGTTTTTGAGATGACAGATCTTGGCAAGATGACATTTTTCCTTGGGATGTAGGTACAACAAAAGCAAAATGAAATTTTTGTGTGCCAACAAAAGTATGCAAAAGAAGTCCTCAAGAAATTTTAACATGGAAGAGTGCAAGCCAGCTGCAATTCCAATGAACTAAAAAGAGAAGTTCTGCAGAAAAGATGGAGCTGAAAAGATTAATGAAAGTTTATACAGGAGCTTAATAGGGTGTTTGATGTACTTGGCTACAACCAAGCCAGATATCATATACGCATTGAGTTTGCTTTGCTATCAAGCTACATGCACTGTGCTGTTAAAATTCATTTACAAGCAGCAAAAACAATTCTAAGATATGTTAAAGGTACAATTGATTATGGAATATGGTTCAGTCAAGTTGAAAGTTTCAGTTTCCATGGTTATTCGGATAGTGATTGGGCTAGATGTGTAGATAACATGCAAAACACCTCAGGTTACTGTTTTACCTTTGGTTCTAGAATTTTTTATTGGTGTTCGAAAAAACAAGAAATCACAACACAGTCCACAGCAAATGCAGAATATGTGGCAGCTGCTGTTATCACGAATCAAGCAGTTTGGATCAGAAAACTACTGTCAAACTTGCATATGAAGCAGGAAAAAAGCACACAGATATTTGTGGACAACCAAGCTGCAATTTCAATAGCCAATAATCCGACGTTCCATGGCAGAACAAAGCACTTCAAAATAAAATTTTATTTTTTTAAGAGATGTCCAAAAGGAAAGAGAAGTGCATCTGATCCACTGCAGAACACAAAATCAATGGGCCGACATTCTAACAAAGGCATTACCTAAAATCAGATATGAATTCTTGAGGCAGAAGCTTGGTGTATGCAGCTTCAAAGCCAAGGAGGAGTATTGACAGTTATGACTTTTGAAGCTGTCAAAAAACTTTTGAAATTCTATTTTATTTTGTGTTATTCTTTAGGCAAATAAAATTTCAGTTAAGATTATAATAGTATGTAACAAATTTTTTTGCATTTTAGTTTCAAAATTTTTTGTATAAATTGATGCTTTTGTCATTGAATAAAATCAGATTTTTATAGTTTCCAAATACTCAATTCTTGTTTTTCCAACACCTGTGAACAACAAAACGAGCTTTGTACCATTCAATGGTCCTATCTGAGTAGGTTTTGAGTTTATAAACCCACTTACATCGCACAAGAGGTTTTATTTTTTAAAGCTTAAAGTTCTTCTTGCATCGCTTACTACTAAGAAGGCTAATACTAGCTTTCCAATAAGATTGAGGGTCATGTAAGTTAGAAATAGTAGAATAGCAAAGATAATCAAGAAGACAATCATGGGATGCCCTTACTCTTACAAGTCATGATGTTGACTTAATAGGCAATTTAAAGTGAGAGGAAAGATATGTTACAAGTCCATCATCTAGGAGAGAACATAAAAAATGAGTCGTAATAGTTGAAATGTCTTTACATGCACCAGAAGTATCAGAAAATAATACATGAGACATATTATTAAGCGGTCGAAAAGTGGTATAAAAACTAGATAAGGAAGCAAACACGATATTTTCCCAGAAAATAACATTTTGAGAAATCAAAGGCAATTGGAGACAGGATCCCTACACATATGCTTTTTTATGTTCAATGACATATCTTAAAAAGTAATAGAGATGCACATGAAGGTTGTAACATGTTATGCTCATGGGATTAAAGTAACACGAAACAAGTAGACTCAAAGACGTAGAGCAAATCCTAAGCAAGTGGAGAGGCATATAATCACTCATAATGAAAGAGGTTTGAGATGGCGAAAGAAGGTATTCTATTGATAACATATAAAACTGTAGGAGCTACCTCATTGCAAAATTATAATGGACAAGATGTAATGAAAAATAGGAATCAAGTGATATCAAGAATATGATGGTGTTTTCGTTATACTTTACACTTCTATTGAGGTATGCTTAGACAAGAGCATTGAATAATAATTCCATGTTGTTTAAGAAATAAAGTAAGATCGACTCACAATATTATAATGCATTATCAGTGCATACAATTTTTATTGTATGTGAAAATTGAGTCTTAATCATGGATGCAAAGTTTATGTAAATTTAAAGTAATTCTGAGCAACTTTTCATTAACTAAATCCATGTAAATCGAGAAAAATTATTAATAAACACAATAAAGTATTTGGACCCACTTATTAATGGTGTTAGTAAAGTTTCTCAAATATCAAAGTGAACAAGATCAAAAAGAGCATAAGAAATTGAATTGTTTACATTAGAAGATAAGGCAGGCCATTTTGCAGTTTGATAAGAAATACATTGAAGAGATTCATTAGCAACTGAACCTAGTGACTTGGATGAAATTAAGTAATGAAGTTTACTAAAAGATAAATGACCCAAACATAGGTGTCACAAGCGGAAAGAAAAAAGAACAGTGGTTGCACAATGTAGTGAAGGATAAATGGTAGGAACATAAAGAGAGGTAAGTTCGTACATAAGTCTAACTTTATTATTTGTCCCAAAGATTGTTCTCACCTATGGATTCTGTACATGATAGCTAGTAGAAAAAAATATTATGTGAAAACCCAGTTCACAAAGTTGACCAATAAAGATTAAGATTTAAATTTAATTTGGGTACAAGTAATGATTGGTTAGATTTATGGTAGAAGAAAAGAAATTACCATTATGAGTGACTCTCATGATAGAACCATCAATTGTCTGATTTATAGGCAAGTGATACAAAGGGACAAAGAAAAAAAGGAAAGCAAGTCATTAGTTATATGATTAGAGGATACATAGTCGAAAAAACCAAGAGAGGTATTTAAGACAATAGATAAGGTAATATGATCACAAGAGGAAAAATCTTGTTGTAGGAGGGTTTGAAGATCACCAAAATATATTATATATTGAGTTGAAGAGGTAGTACTAACAAAGTCCTCATTAGCAATAGCATCAGAGTCTGAGATATATCAAAAACCATAGAACAATTTTAGGATCTGATGAGCTTAGTTGGGCAATGCTTAATAAGATGACCTTTTTCTCAATAGTAATAACATTCTACCACGGGATTAGAAAGGCATCAACTGATAATATGTCCTAGCTTCTTGCAAAATTAGCATTCAACAATGGGCCAATTAGGAAGGATATGGCCTACTTTCTAACACTTGCGATAGAAATTTGGAATATTTGGACCTTCGGTAGTAGTGGCTAACACAACATCTGTCTGTTGAGGTTTTAGTATTCCAAAGTGAGTCTCTTTGGATATTACTTCAGAAAATACATTTTCAATAGGAGATAAAGGACTCCGATGGAGTAGAGAAACCATAACAAACTCAAAATTTTATCTAAGAGATGTCAGAAATTGAAGCAAGTGCAATTGATCTCAACAAATTTGATATTTAATAGCTCAAGTGTACCATGCTAATTGGGTTTAGAAAGAGCAAGCTGATCTTATTTTGACTGCATATGAGCAAGAAAATCAATAACTAACTAACCTGGTTCTTGGCGTAAAAAGTGTAGTTCACCGAGCAATTGATACTGATAAGCCAAATCAAAGGTGGTGTAAAGAGTTGCAAGAAGATACCAAAGTTCTTTAGCTATCTCAAAGCGGTTAAATTGCATAAGAATGGAAGGCGTAGAAGCGTTGCAAAACCAAGTGTTGAGTTGGTTACTTTTACTATCCCAATCTTCAAAACGACAAGCAAAGTAATTATCTGATTCTTCTTTCGATTTCATGGGAGGTTCGACTGTAACATAATGCCATAATTTTCTTCCCTTAAGGAGGCTTCTCATCCTTTGAAACCAAGTTTGATAGTTATATCCATCAAGAAAAACCAAATAGGTTGACAGATATCTAATTTTTCCATAGCAATAGCAAGTACTACGAAAGCAGTGGGAATAAATCTTAAACTAATAAGAAAGTGGAGAACAAAACATAGAAAGTAATGAGCGAAATTAAACACCTAATACCATGTTATGAAAAAAACAGAAAAACAAACAAACAAAGATAAAAAAACAAGTTGAGGGAAAATAACTTGTATTTTCTATGTGTTGATAAGTTATAAAAATACACTATTTGTAAGGTGATTACATGAACTAATCACGGTAAAATAATTAATCTATTAATTGCAAGATAATTCTTAGTCTTTAAGAGTATGACTAATATTGGAAGCTTTGACATTATGTAATTATTGTGAAATATTTTGTATAATAATCTAGCAAGGTATGCTATTGCATAATTATTTTGTAATATTCTTTACAATTTTATTTTCATCTTAATAAA
Source organism: Adansonia gregorii (assembly GCA_038382025.1). Taxonomy (NCBI): domain Eukaryota; kingdom Viridiplantae; phylum Streptophyta; class Magnoliopsida; order Malvales; family Malvaceae; genus Adansonia; species Adansonia gregorii. The sequence continues at coordinate 499 of JBBYHO010248280.1, read as the reverse complement.
ACCAAGGTGGGAAGGAAAGAAAAACTATTTTCTTCTCACTCCTTTTTTACACTTTTTATCCTTGTTCTCCTATCAAACATATTGAAGAACTTTAGCCCAAAAAATATTTATTTATAATCTACATTTGTAATCTATAATATATATATATATATAAAAGTATGAGTATAGAGAACATTTTGAACTAATTAAATACTCTTTGTTGTTCATTATATTATTAATTTGGCATTTTAAATATTATTATTATTAAGATTTGTCACATTCATAAATAAAAATTTGAATGTTATTAAAAAAACTCTTGTTAAATAAATTTATTTGATAATAAGATTTATCACATTTATAAATAGGAATTCTAATTATATTAAATGACTTTGGTTAAATAAACTTATATGATAATAAGTAAAAAATGTAAAATTTACATTGAATTGCTTTATCCTCAAAATTATAGAGTTTCATTTACTTGAAAGGGTAAAAGGAAAAAAGATATATTAATCTAAATTTA
>JBBYHO010248171.1:0-33026 GCA_038382025.1 Adansonia gregorii | reverse complement strand
TTTCTATCTTAGCCTTGAAAGATAGGGAGTGTAAAGGTTATACCTTATCCTTGAAAGGTAAACAATTCAAGTTAGTGTATTGTGAAAATCCGAGGCAGGTGAGGTCGAGATAGAGGACATAAGCAATTGAGGCCAAACCTTTATAAATCATTGAGTTTGCTTCTTTTTCCCTTTTCCTTGATTGTTTATTTTCATTCACTAAATCACATTCCAAAAGCTTATTGTTTGGATTTCTCAAGTTTGTCTATCAAAATTTTAATTTATCAGAATTTTAAGAAATCAATTCACCCCCTCTTGATTTCATTCACCACCCAAAGGTCTAACAACATACATTTGCATTGATATAGGGCTATAATGTATCGATACGCCTTTATATTAATATATATAAAATTTTTTGGGTTTTTTTTTTATTTTAAGAAGCACCTATATCGATACAAGCACTAATGTGTCAATACCGCATGAAATTTTTCAACATGAACAAGCTTTGCTACCCAAATTTTTTCACATTTCACTTATCTAATGACCTTTGGTTACTCCATAACCATGCAAGAAGTCCTTCATTACCATTTTTACATTGAAATATAAGTAAAAGAATCACCCACATGGCTTAAGCAATTAAAGCTTAAATGAGCTTAAAATAAGAAAATTTAATGCTGAAATCATTCATGAGAGGTAAATGGCATCTAGTTTGGTTGTCTCTTAACCATTTTGAGTCTAGTTTAACTGAGATTCAATAAGAAGATATTTTGGGTTAGAGTTAAAAGCTTTTTCTTCCAAGAAACTAAGATATGGCCATTTTGAGTATGGGTTTCTCTTTGAGAGCATGTAACAGAGAGTGTCCGCTAAAATTAGTTAAAACATGCCCCATTTAGAAGGGTTTCAACCCTTGATTAAACCACCTATCCATGGAAAAAGATTGCTGGCAAGTAAGCTTGGGTGTGTTGTTAAAATATGGATGAACTTGTATGAGGATGACATGAATCAGCCAAAGGGGATTAAAAACACCTTGTGGACGTTCGTTAGGGGGATGCCTTTAGTTTTCAATTGAAAAAAACCAGAGTAAAAAAAAAAAGAAAAAATGATATCTTAAAGATTCTATTTAGGGTTATTTTTTTCATCTTTTACTCTTGTTTTGCATCTTTCTTTCTCCTTTATGAGAGTTTGATGATTAAAAGCCATGCTTAGGTGATAATTTATCCGAAGGTGTAAGAACCATATTATGGCTAAATCTTAAGCTATGGCTTCAAGTTATTGCATTTTGTTGTTTTTTGGTGTTTTTTGTTAAAAGTTCTATAAAAAAACCAACTTTCCATTATGAAAGTTTGGTTTGTTAAATGTTCTATATCGATTTTTAGTTTCATGTAGGTTTTCATTATGTGTTTTTCATAATGAGTGTGATACATTCATTTTATAGTATCTTTATCAATTATTGTCATGATTTACGTGTTTATCTATTTTTCATGAATATATGATGATTATGGAAACATTGTCATGCATATTAGTAAATCAATGTATGTTCATGTTAATATGATGTTTTGAAAGTAAAAAGCATGTATAATGCTGTGCTAGTATGATTTTTGGTTAAAAGTGATGTTGAGATGTATATTTAGGAGTGCTAGAAGCCTCTAAGGACCATTTTGCAATTTCCCATAATGATTCCATGCATATTAAAGGCCATTTTGCAATTCCCATGCATTTTTATGTCATTTAGTGATTTTTCATGGCTTAGGAATTTTTATGACATTTCATCCATCTTAATGTCATTTAGTCATTTTCCATGATTTTGGGACTTTTATGTCATTTCATGCATTTTAATGTCATTTAAGTCATTTTATTGACTTAGGGACTTTTAAGTCATTACATGCATTTTAATGTCATTTAGGTTATTTTCCATGATTTAGGGACTATTATGTAATTTTATGAATGTTTGGGGTCATTTAGGTCATTTTTCATGATCTAGAGATTTTTATGCAATTTCATGTATGCTATTTAGGTTATTTAAGTCATTTAAGTCATTTTGTTAACTTAGGAACTTCATGTCATCACATGCTTTTTAATGTAATTTAGGTTATTTTTCATGATTTAGGGATTTTTATGCAATTGTATGAATCTTAAGGTCATTTAAGTCATTTTCTATGATCTAGGGATCTTTATTCAATTTTTAGCATGTTGGATTATTTAAGTCATTTTCTATGATCTAGGAACTTTTATACCATTTTATGTGTGTTGTGATCATTTAGGTAATTTTCCATGACCTATGGACTTTTAATTTTAAACATGTTGGGGTCATTTAGGTTATTTTCCATGATCTAGGGATTTTTACGCAAATGTATGACAGGGTCATTTGGGGACATTCATGTAAATACATATATGTTGAGTTCTTTTAGGTTGTTTTTTGCGATCTAGGAATTTTCGTGCAATTTCGTGCTTTTGGATATTTAAGTCATTTTTCCTAACTTAGGAGTTGTTACACAAAAATTTCATGCATTTAAGTTATTTCTTATGATTTAAAGATTATTCTATGATGTCCATGCATGTTAGGTCTATTGAGATTATTTTCCATAATCAAAGGATCATTTTGCCATTTCATGTACATACTTTGGATTCATTTTCATGATACAATAACATAAATTTAATATGTTTATATATTAATTATAATAATATTTTCTTAAAAAAATTCAGAGGCAATGTCTCTAAGGTAAAATAGTTTATAGTGTGCTTCCAATATATAGAAGTCACCTTATCGATTATTTTATGCAAAGGAATACCTTCTTTAAATAAGTAAATTGAAATTTTTAACTCTCCAAAAAAAAAACTTTTAAATTCCTTTAAGATTTCCAGAGGGAAGCAAAATATATTTTGATTTTCATAAAATAAAACTATGATTTATTTAAGATGAGAAAAATGATATTAATTATAAATAATTTCAACAAATGAGGAATTATAATTAAATACTAGAAAATTAAAATTTATCATAATCCAGACTTAACATATAATTAATAGGTACCAATTTATGGATGGGACATATTTTACTCCAATGTAATTGACTCTGGAACCTTTTTCATATGAATCTTTAGTTATTAAATGGACTTCGAAGTTTGTTTTCCAGGGTTTTGTAACCCTTTGAATATGGACTTCGATAGGTGACCAAATTCACCTAACCAAAAATAAGATTAGTGGTGACTCTAAGTTATTAGGTCATTTGTAATGGTATTTAGGGTTAAAATTAGACAGGTGATTCATGTGACTAAATCCCATCCTAATACGAAAAAATGAAATTTATTCATTTATGTTTGATACATCAGATTCACGTTTGGCACGTTACGACAAGAGGCATTCCATAGAAAACGGTCTAGTGTTTAAAAGGTGGGATTTAGGTCTTATTGTTGCTAGTAGGCTATAGTTTGAAACTAGACATGGTTCAAGTATTACTATAATTAGTTGCCCAATCATGTTGAACCCAAGGTGAATGGGTGATGATGCAAAAAAACATAAGGTTAAGGGAAAGGTAAAAGAAGTAAATACTTTAATGATGGTGGTTTGGGAAGTTTTGGTGAAAGCTAAGATGATTTTGAGAAAGAAACTTTAAGTGAGTAAATGGGGGAAGTATTGTGAGTTTCATGATATAGATGAACATGATCTACAGTTGTGTAAAGATTTTAAAGCTATTGCTTGGGGATCGGTGAAGGGTTTGCAGTAGTTTTGTATAAAGTTGGTAGACCAATGGTTATTTACTATGAGGAGTCTGTAATTAGTGCTACAGCAGTGACATCTACTTCATAAGTAATCATTAGGGTCTGCATACCTTTCTTATATGAGGATAACAAAGTAATTCCATGGATTCTGGGTTTGAAACTGTAATAGCATGAAAGTTGTTCTTAAATTGATGTTGTGAAAAGGGTCAATCATATAACTAAGAGTGGCAGATGCTATGGTCTGCTGGCTATAAAGAAAAAAAAAGTTGGTTACCAATAAGGCGAATAATGATGTTTTTGTGGTAGTAATAGAGACTATTTTTAAGGAAATAAAAGAGCCAGTTAGTGAATAAAAAGTTGAGGAGTTGTTAAAGTTCATTAAGTGTAGTGAATACAACTTTTTAGAATAGTTGAATAAGTAGCCTAATTGGATCTCGATGCTATTTTCTATTATGGAATTAGGAGCCACATCAAAAAGCTTTGTTGAAAGTTCTTAATCAAGCTTATATGGTGCAAAAATCTCTGTGGATAAGATGTCACGTTAGCAAATAATATAGTGGATGATAATTTCATATCATTTACTAATGATGAGATCCCATTTAAAGGGAGAGACGATGTGAAAGCTTTTTATGTCACTGTCAATTGCAAGGGGCATACTTTACCAAGGGTTTTGATCGATAATGCTTTTACACTAAATGTATTGCCTTAATTACTCTACAAAGGATGCAATAGATGCTTTATATATTAAAAATAGTCAAACTACAGTCAAGACTTTGATGAGACTAGGTAAGAAGTAATAGGTTTGATTATGGTTCTTTAAAGGATCAACTCTTGAACTTATGAAGTTGAGTTTCAAGTGATGGAAATTGCTCCTTTTTACAATAGTTTATTAGTTAGGCCTTGGATTTTCTTTGCACTAAAAGTTAAATTTCATTATGGATTATAACATGGTCATCATAGGTGGAGAAAAAGATATTATGGTTGTTACAACTATCAATTTACATGCATAAATCATGATGAGGAGATTCATGATCCTCACTTTCAGTCTTTCGAGTTTATGAATGCCACATAAAGGTTACCAATTGTCAAACCTCGCTTGTCCTAAAGAATCACGATGGTTGTAAAGATGATAGTTGGAAAATAATGCTAAGTTGGCAAAAGATTTGGAAAGCACATATAAAAAAATGACCAAAGCTTTGAAGGTTGTCAATCAGATTAGGAAAAATGGGTTAGGTTTTAAGCCAAATATTATATAAAAGAGAGGTTGGCTAAAAGAGCAAGAGATAGAAGGATGGCTAAGATGATAGGCTCTGAGTTGGGAGTTGGTGAAAGGTTTTTCTACTTGTCTTTAGGACATTTTTCATTTTGAAGGTCATCTAGATCCAGATATCGGAGGTTGCATGGAGGATGACCTAGTTTTATTAAAAAAGGCCTTAGAAAGCTTTAGTGTTTTCATTGATAGAGGATAGGGAATCTTAGAGCTAACTACTCTCTTTGCCTTTAAACATCGTATTTAGAATGATACTAAGTTCTCTGTAGTTCATAGGCTTTTTTCTATATATATTAAGAACTTTGCCCTAAATATTGATGCTTGTAGACACCTAATCTATCCAGGTCCCACATAAGTATCTCACAGCATTAATAAACCTAAACGAGTAAGCATAAATCCATTTTCCACCACTCCTACCCAAGGTCAGGTGTTTCGAGTGCTAAAGGTAAGCAAAATACACATTTTTCATCAATTTTATCGATATATTTGACTTTTGTTTTGATACAATGCTTGGTAATAGCTTAAATCACATTTTTGGACCCAAATGCATTGATACAAGTTCCAAATTTATTGATATATTCACGCTTTTTGTTGAATGTATTGATACTATGCCTATATGTATCCATACATTCAAAAAAAATGGCCAAATGCATCGATACAATCATCATTATGTCAATACATTTAGGCGATAAATTCGTTCCATTTTCTCCTTGTGCTATATTTTTTAAAAACATGAATTTAGCCATGATTTTGGTTTCAAAAATCATCTAATTTTTCCATCAAGCTTTATGATAGGAATGGATCAATGCATTTTCAATGGTCCATTAAGGTTAAGAATGAAGGCATTCCATGATATAATTTAGGTTAATGAAGGGTAAGGTAGATATTGCACATTATGTTAGCCCATGCATTACTTTCTTTGGCTACAAGAATAGTACCTCAGCCAATCAAATAAACTTAATGCTTGGTACAATGACTCATCAAATTATACATGAAAAATGTGTAAATATCCTATTTTACTAGCCTTTTTTGGTGGCTGAAAACATTTCCTATAAAATACACATTTCATGCTCAGGTAATACAGTTACACTGACTTTTTACATGCTTCTCCTTAGCCAAAGAACTTCATTCCTGTAGCTCCCTTTATAACCTTTCAAAAACCCTTTTTTTCAAGCATTTTACTTCTTTAAAACCACTATATTACTAATATAACCTTTGAGCTCATCTTTATCCACTTTTCTTTGTTAATCCATAGCAAAAAAAGAGAAGAAAATGAGCTACAAAATAACAAAAGTGTTAGAACTTTTGAAAGCAAGGATTCTAAAGCTTCGTGGTATATTTTCTCTTTGTTTTGATGTTCATGCCATTTTATATGCCATATTAGTGAACCCTTATATCTGACAATGACCCTTTTGTGTGATTCATGATTATTTTTTATGCCATAAGATGTTTTCTTAAGCTTGATGATGTTTTGAGTTGGTTTGATAAGATAAAAAAATCATTTTTTGTGTTGTAAATATTTTCTATCTAGCTTTGTTTCATGCCATGGAAGTATTTTCTTCCATGTTTATATTATCTTTTATATTTTCACAAGCATATTCTTAAATGTTCATGCATTATCCACTCATCCCTTGCTTTTCTAGTATGTTATCCTTGATAAAAATGTTGTCTTATTCATGTTCCAACACATTTATGCCACTTAATGCCATGTTTGAATGCTCTACATGATTAAAAATGCTTTCTTGATGCATTTTTTGGTGTTTGCTACCATGCTCTATTTGTATGAAAACCTCCCCAAGTTAGGCTCACATAATCTCAAACCAGTGAGATTAATATTGACCTTAATTTTTTTTCCAACAAACCACTTTTATCATCTTAGAGAAAAATCAAACTCACATGTTTGCATTGATGCCCTAACGAGGCAAAATAAAACCTGTTTCAACCCTTAAAAATTTTCTATTTATAACATATTTTATTAAGTTTCTTGGTGTTAGCCTTTGTGTCTATGTGCCCAACTCCTCGGGACTTTGGATGGATCTATGATTCCATTATCATGGACCCTATTTTTTGGACATTTGTGTGTTCAATTAGACATGTAATTTTGTCTAGGCCTCTTTTGAAAAAACCATTCCGAATTGGAGCCTTTTAGATAAAGTGTGCTTCATAGGCCAAAAGTTTGATATCTGGGGGCTTATTGGAAGGTAATAGAATAAAATAATAAAAATAAAAAGAGGACAACGATTAGGTGCAATGTTGCCAGGCATCATAGTTGACACGATGATAAGTGAAATTTTTTTTTGGAAAGGTTTGAAATATCGAGGAATTTTATTAAAAAAGTGCCATTCACGAAGATGTATCAATACATTATTGAGGTCATTCGAATAAGCGCGGTTTAGTCATTCATCATTCTTAGCCACAATAAGGTGTTTGAAGAGCCAAAGGTATGTAAAATTAACATTTTTCATGTATGTATTGATACAAGGTCTTGGTGTATCGGTACAAGTCCTCCACATTAGCAAAAATTCAAATATAGGTTGCATTGATACATCATGTCAAAGTATCGACATTTTGCTTCTGTATTGATACAACATGCCATTATATCGAGACTTTGCTTCATGTATCGATACATTGGCTTGTTGCATCGATATTGGGCTTGGCACTAGCTTAAAATTACTATTTTTGGTCAAATGTATTAGTATACAAGCTTTTGTATCAATACCAGGCTCAATGTATTGATTTAATCTTCAATGCATTGATATAGCTGGGCAAAATTTGTTCTAAGTATCAATACACCAAGGCAAAATGGCCCACTTTGTGATATTTTCATCCTTTTGCACAATGATATTAAAGCACGATTTGGACCACATTTTTATCACCAAAAATCATCCAAATTCATATTAGGCCTTAACATTGGACTGGTGATTAGATCAATTACATTTTTTAGGCGCAAATCGCTATGACAAAGGACATTTTCATGGCTTAAATGCAATTTGTTAGAAGGCATTTTAAGTATCTTTTCATGGCTCGACTACACAAAGTTGCCTTGATCCACTATTTTTTGCTGAGCAATTCAATGAATTTAATGGTAATTGAGCATGTAACCTTGTATATACAAGAGGTACATGCACCAAAATCCTAAAATACCCTTGCTTTTTGCATTTTTGTCTTCACTATTCACATGGCTATATAGGCAATGTTGGCTTTGCTGAGAAAAACACTACATAGACTAAGATTTTTATTTTTACACTCTCTAAAAACATTCATTAGCCACCTTCCACTTAAAAACACTTTCATTCCCGTACTTCTCTAAGCCATCACTAAAACCTCTTAAAAACCTCTAATTTTATTCATACTTCCTTTAAAAACTCCCTCTCTTATTGGTATAAACCCTTAAGCTCATTCTTAGCCACCTTTCTTGCTAATCAATAGCAAAAGAAGGGAAGAGAATGAGCCATATGACTTTTTTGCTTAATGCATTAACAAGGTTTCCAAGCTTTTGGGTATATTTCCTATATTTCCTCCATTCATTTCCTTGCCTTTCTATATTTTCATCATTTGAATAAGCCAAATCCATGTAATCATGACCCTATTCTTAGAAGTTTCACGCATTTTGTGGCCTTGGTTATGGTAGACTTAGGACCTTTGGTGCTTTTCCAACCTCTCTATCATCTTTTACTAGGAATGTTTACTAGGATTGCTTTAAAATAATGTTTTGATGTTGTCCAAAAAATTCCAACATGTTTTCTTAGTTAAATGTGTTTATATAATCTCTTATGGCATGGCTCTTGATGTCACTTAGGAATCTAACATCTCCATGCACTTTCTTACTTATTTCTTTGTAATTTTGTCATTAATTTCATGTCAAAATTTCATCTTTGTTTGTTTAAATATACTATCTATGTTCATTATCAAGTATGTCATATTTAGTTCATGACATATTTGTTAAGATGCTTGTTTGTTCTGCTATAAAAATCTATTTTTCAGAAAGCCCCAAGTTAAGTCTATGTTATCTTCAATAAAAGGAAATTAATATGGATTTAATGTTTTCACTAATTGGTCTTCCAATCTTGGGGGAAAATCAAGCTTTCCATGTCTGGATTCATGGTTCCTAATAAAACATCTTTTTTCACTTGTTCTAAGGTGTTTGTCCTTTGGTTTTGAGGTCTAATACACTTTTGCTAGTGACTTGGTTAATAGGCTGTTCTATCATCCTAAATTACTTTGGAATTTTGAGAATAAACTTATGAAGCCACTCTCACTTACTTCTTTTATCATGAACATTTGAATGTCTATAACCCGAGCCTAGTTTTAGGAAACTCAAAAAGCAAAAAAAAAAAAAACTCTTTTGTTTTGTCATAGTAACATTGTAGTCACAACTCGAAAAATCATTTTAAACCCCAAAAAATTTTCCTTAAATTTTATGATTTTTTTTCCTAGAAGAGAATTGAATTACTTTTCCAACAATGTCTTGTTTGCCTTTGGATGATTCTAGATGAGAGAGTTACGATACTTTGAACCTTTGTTGTTTGAGACCCCTAGAATCAATGTTTTATATCCAGTTTGGGCCATTTTGGCCCATAAAATTATTTTTTTGGATTTTAAAAATATTTTTCCTAAAATTTTCATGAAATTTCCTTTATGGAAATGTATTGTTTGTCATTTAAAAATTTGCAATGAGTTTGGAGTAATTTTTCAAAGTTCATTATACCCTTTCCTTTGATGTGCTACCAGTGCTAAATCAAACCCAAATTCAAAAATCAATTTTACCTAGAAAGCAATTTCGTTGGATTTTTTGGATGTTTTTATGTTAATCCTTATTAGGTTACCTTTCTAATGGTACCATATTTGCCCCCTAAAACCTTTCGAAGAACCTAGTATAAATTTGGGAAGGTGGATAGCGCAATGCTATCCCCTATTTTTGGTTTTAAGAAAAATTAAATGAACTTTCCCAAACCACTCTTTCAAGGCATTTAAATGCTTCGAAATGCAACTGATTAATTTTTCATGGAATTATGTGTCACCAAATAGGCCTCATGATGCTCGAATCAAGGCCAAAACATAATAAAAAATTAATTTTATCTTTTATTTGAATTGCTGATTTTAATTTTAAAATGCCTATTTTCACTAAAAATAAACCTCTTTTGAAAATTATCTAAAATCTTCACCACTAGGGATACTCCAACCCATCCTTCAGAGGATGCTTTAACCCTGTTTTTCACTTAAAAATCTAAATTTTCTCTTTCTCGAACTTCTTCAGGCCTTTTAATGAAAACGTTTTTTTCATACCTTAAACAAGGATCGAGTCTAGACACATCTTAAAATTTTTATTTTGATTATTTCTCGATAATTAAAGATAATTAAGAGATAAATCCTGATTGTCCTTCTTTTTCTATACTTGTGCGTGTTCATTTTTGTGCAATATTTATTATATTCTTTTTCACCTTACTAATACATATCCTTTTGTGGTCTCCATTTGGCATTCGTATTTCCAAATTGTTTTTGAAAATTACAAGACAATGTTTTATGTTGGTATCTCTCTAATGCTTGACATGGACTATTCGATTTTCAAAAATCAAATTTGGAGATAATTTTTAGTCAAAAATCTCTATGTTCCCTCCCTTTTTGGAGCGCAAATGAGATTTAAATTTTCTTTAAAACCCAGTTCATTAGTTTATACAAAATTATGCATAGAAGAGGATTATATCAAAAATAATGATGAATAAAAATCAGTAAAACTAAAATTGATGTAAGACATAACTAGCACGTACTGATTTTGGGTGTTGAAGGTGTTTTACTGCTTTTCTATGCGTAACTAACTCCAAACCCTAACCAATGAATCTTTAGTCCATGTAGACCATGAAATCAATGTTTCGAGTTTAGTAACTTGGAATGTCGATTTCGAAGGCTTCTGATCACACCTAGCCCAAATGATCATGGCAACTCTAAGTGTTAGCCATTTCATGCTAGCTAGCCCATACCAATTAGACGAGCAATTCGTATGATGGTCCTCTTCTCTTACTCTTACCTTTATTTGATTAAAATTTCCATTAAGGGATATCCAAAGGCATTCTCACTTTTTTAAGTTGTGTGTGCTTCAGCTGAGTGATTTGGATTTCTAAGCTATTGTGACATCCAACACTTTGACACATGACTAGAAAGCCCCAAACCCGAAAACTCCTATGTTTTGGTATTGTAACATTGCGACCCTAACTTGAAAAATTGTTTTCAAATTTTAGGCATTTTTTCATAATTTCTTGAAATTTTGCTTAAAGGAAATTGAATTAACTTTCCAATAATATCTTGTTTACCTTTGAAGGGGCTTGAATTAGGGGATTATGATTTTTCGAATCTTTACTGTCTCGAACCCTCAAAATCAGCAACTAAAATTCTATTACCATTTTAGCCCAGCAAATGATGTTTTTAGAATTTTTTATTTTTTTTTCACTTCCCATAAAGGTATCATTTGCAATTAATGATTCTGATGAGTATGTGATGATTTTCCAAAGTTTGCTAAACCTTTTCCCTCATGCGTACTATCAGTGCCAAACAAAACCTAAGTTCAAAGATTATTTCCTCTTAGAAAGCAATTTTTTGGGATTTTCAAAATATTTTATATTAATCCTTATTGGACCTTCTATCTAACGAGATCCTATTTTCTACCTGAAGCCTTTGGATAGGTTAAGAATAATTTTGGAAAGATGGACAATATAATGCCATCGCATGTCTTTAATATTAAGTAAAATTAATTGATTACCTCGAATTCCCTTTTTAAGGCATTCAAGTGCCTCAGAATGAATCTAGTTGATTCCTTAATGGAGTCCCATGTCATAATACAAGTCCCACCATGCTCGGATTAAGGTTAAGCACCTTTAAAAATTAATTTTGTCCCTTATTTAAATTATCGATTTTAATTTTTGAAATACACATTTTTCGTAAAAAAAAATACCCAAAAATATTTCATTCTCCAAAATTACCTAATGTTAAACTCATGTGAATTTTTCAGCCTTGATTTTCAAAATTACATCAAAAATTATATTTTATATATCTCGAGTCACCCTAGATTTTTCAATCAAAGCCTTAGTTTTCACGCTTTAAGTGACTTATGAATCCAAGTGCACCTCAAAATTGTCAATGTGCTTATTTCTAAATAACTGATGATAATTACAAGACACATCATAACTATCTCTCTTTTTAGTGTTTTGTGTCTTTATTTTATGCCATACTTATTATATTTCTTATTAGTAACACATTTTTTTTGTTAGGGACAAGTTTTGCATTCATGTGTTTAATTAAATTTTTAAAAAGATTATCAAGGTAATATTTTGTATGGGTATCCTTTTAGTGCTCGATAGGGAGCACTATTTTTGAATTAAACTAAAAATATTTTAACCTTAGTATCACCACTCCTTTAGGTTGTGTAATGGCGTTAAAATCCTTTTATAAAAACTGAATTTTTCATTTTCAAAATTTATGCATAAAAAGGGATTATATACGAATAATGAGATAACAAAAATTAAGAAAACCAAGACCAAGAATTATATGGCCTAAAGGTGTCGATTTAGGGATCATAGGAGTGTTAATCCTTCCCTATGCATAATCAACTTGGCAACCCTTCAACAAACTTTAGAACATGTAAATTTTAAAATCAATTATCCAAGTTTCATAATTTGAGATATCTGTTTTAATAGGTGTCTAGTCATAGCTAGCCCAAATGGTCAATGGAGACTCTAAACTTTTAGCCACTTCGTGGTCGCTGTTAATGACTAGTCAAATGAGCAATTTGTCTAATGTCACTCAACTCAAATTACAAGAAATGCCTATTTTTTCTTGCACTATAATGCTAAATGAGATCCCATGCAAAGGATATTTTAGGTCAGGCTTAGCCCATCTATCAATGAGGCAAAGGCACATTAGGATAGCTTGGCCATTCTATTAGGGATAAAATTTTAGAGTTAGGTCTATAATTAGCTACAACTTATTTAGTGTGTGGTTTTCTCTGGTTTTGGTTATTATTTGCATATAATCCCCTCCCATTTGTTTCATTTTTTATTAACCTTTATATGTTATATTTTGCTTTGCTTTTTAATCTTCTTTATGTTTATTAAGGGTTGGCTTTTTTTTCTAGAAAACTTATATTGGTTTAATTGGTAATAATGAGTAAAATAAAAAGGTTTGATGTTTCCCTGACACATAATAAGCACTTGCATCAACATTAGACTTTCAGCCATATTTCCCTAGAGAGAGAATAGAACCCTATATTTAGCTGGGAGTGAGCTATTTGCCTCCATGACACTCACTGTTCCTTGGGGCTAGCAATACCTATTGAGATGTAAATTGCCTATGCTTTTGTGATTAGTAGTCTACATGGGCATAGGGAAATACATCCACTCGAATTGAACCTTTTTTGCCAAGCATGAAATGGGCTTGGGATCGAGGTGCGTTGAATATCCTTACTAAATAGAAAATGATGAGGGAATAGATTTAGAGCCAATCTAAGACCTATAGCAAGCCCAAAGAGCTACACTATGTCAAACCATATCGAAATGTTGTTAAAATAACCAAAAGAATAAGACATTTAAGGAAATACTTCTTACTTTTTTACTTTATATTTATCATTGTTATGTAGGCAATAATGAATGAACATTGTAGCCAATGTTTGTATCTTTTGCCACGTAGGACATTGTGTGTCTTAATAATTTGTAAAGGTAAGCCATAATGTTGTCCGACAGATAACTAACTCTTATATTTGTTTCTTTTAAATGATAACAAATGAATTTTGTCATTGAAACTCCTGTTCAGGGGTTAGTGTTACTTTCAAGGGAATGAAATTTACGTGGTTAAGTTTTCATGCTTTCTGATGATGGCTTAACGCTTGCCAATCGCTAGGTAATGATGAATAAATATTTTTGCCTAAATCGTCCTAAGAGGCTCTATACTATCTCTGTCGCAACGTGCCCCTAAAATTTCACAAAGTGAGTGGTACACAAGCTTAATATATAAAAGAAACAATAAAACTCTTGATAAGGAAATTTCCTCTTGATCAGACTTTTTCTTTTTGACTTGATGGAAGCGAGAAAGTATGGATTCTCGGATTTTGATCATGAGGGGAAACATCAGACGAATGGCTTGTCCAAATGGCCTTGGGTGGCCACTACAAAGTGGTTAACAGTTGGAGTCACCATTTATAGTTTGGGCTAGGCATGATTGGATGCCTATTGAAACTGATATTTCGAGCTACAAAACTCAAAAAATTGATTTTGAGGTCTACAAGGTTTAGAGATTTAATGGTTGGGTTTAGGAGTTTGTTACACATAGGGAAAGATTAGCATCCCGCATGCCTTGAATCGATACTATCTGACCATGTCTTACATTGATTTTGGTTTCCTCAATTTTGAGTTGTCATTTTTCGATATAATCCCCTTTTATGCATGAATTTGTATAAAATAATAAATTCAAGTTTTAATGAAAATTTTAATCACATATGCATCTCGTAGAGGTGGAAAACATAAAGACTTTTCAGCAAAAATGATATCCAGATTTAATTTTGAAAATCAAATATTCTTGTTTAGTATTGAAGGGATATTAACACAGAACATTGCTTTTGTGATTTTTGAAAATGATTTGGAAATATGGAAGTAAAATGAACTCCACAAAAAGAAATATGCTAGCAAGACATAGGAAAAATAAGCTAATATTGTGTAAAATAAACCAGAGAAGAAAAAGGAAAAGAAAAAGGTTGATCACGATGTATCTCATAATTGTAATTGGCTATTTAGAAATGCATTTAGATTCATTGGTTGATTAAGGCATAAAAGCGAGGTTTGGATTTTTAAAAATTCAAAGAATTGAAAGAGAGAAAAAATTAATTTTTTATGAGTTTTGAAAGGACAAGGTCAAAAGACTTAAATTGATTAAAATTTGATAATTTTTTTGACAAAATGACATCTTTGACTTTTATGGACAAAATTGATGATTTTTTTACTTAAAAGGCAAAATTTGATAGAAATATGGATGATAAAATTTAAAAAATGATCATGCCTTGATCCAAGCCGAAGGTGGTTGACATGTGTTTTTAGATTTTGTGGGGGGCTGGTCGGAATCATCTCAAGGCATTTAAATGCCTTGGAGGATTAACGTAAAACTACTTCCTATTTTGACTAGTTGCTAGAAATAAAGGAAACCATTGGGCTATTTGCCTTCACAATTTGATTTCAAATTTATCTAAAAGTCCTTGGGGTCATGTGAGGTACAGTTGTAAATATAACTTGACTCGAATTAATGTAAAAATGTTCCAAAAATCCCAAAAAATCACTTTCTAAGAGGAAATAATTTTTGAAGTCGAGTTTGATTAAGCGCGCGCGACACATGTAGGGAAAAAGGTGTGATGAACTTTGAAAAATCATTCTAGGCACATTTGGAATTGTTAACTTATAAATGATATCTTTCTGGAAAGGGAACTTCACGTAGGTTTTAGGAAAAAATTCAAAACTCCTAGAAAATTCATAAGGGGTCGAAATAACCCAAATAGAATGTTAATCACTGATTTCAAGGGTTTCAAACACCCAAAGTTTAAAAAATCATAACTCTCTCATTCAAAATGTTTTAAAGACAAATATGATAGCGCTGGAAATGTAATTTGAAGATCTTTAAGTGAAAAATGCTAGAAAAATATAAAAGATTGTTTAGGGTTTGAAAATGGTTTTTCAAGACAACAGCATAATGTTGCGAATGCTAAAATAAGGGAATTTTTTGTTTTCGAGTTTCTTAGAGCTTATTCGTGTTATGAACATTTAAACATCCACGAATAAGGGGGTCAATGATGGTGGCTTCACAAGTAGTTTAGGATAATTAAATAGCCTGTTAACCATGTTACAAGCAAGAGACATTAGACATAAGATTAGGTGATAACTCTTTACCTAAATATATCTTATGTATTCCTCCTAACCATCGTCTCTAATGTCACATGGTCAAGTACGATACATCCAAACCATGCATCATTAATTGAGTACAACCCACTATTCATGACTTAAACAATTTGAGTGGAGGAGACCCTGAGCAACTTAACAAATCCCTACAACTTGATATGAATAATTGAAAATGTCTTATCATGTATAGGCTTGTATTTAATATTTTGCAATGGATTTTTTAATTAATTAAGTCTTATTGATATGAACTTGGTTCATATTGCATTTGCCTAAAATATATCAACATAAAATAATCTAATATTTCAATCATACATGGATGATTATGGACTTTTATCTAAGTCTAGTTCCCAATAAGCCATTTGGAAAGTAGTTGGTCAAAAACCTAGCATAATATTCTCCTTAGACAAATTTTCATGGTGCCATCTTCCACTTTACATTTTGAAAAAAATAAAATTCCCTAAACTAACCTAATCCTAAATCTTAAACTATGTAACTTTTATATATATTTGGAAGAAACCTTAAGTTACATTCGAAGAGAGTTAGGTAAGAAGAGAACTTTACAACCTTAGAATGAAATAGAGATAAAGCAGGGTTCGCAAACCCTATTTAAAATAAATACCATAAAGAAAGAATCAAGCATGCATTCAATTCGTCATACTAAGGTCTAAGTCCATAACCATCCATCATGCTTAAAAAAATAATAGCATATTATTATATAGTTAATATCACATGGTAATCATATGCATTCAATGCATAAGTGTATATAAACAAGTTTATTACATTTAACAAAACATCTATAAGAATCAACCAAAAGATTAAACACATTTAACCTGGTTCCTAACTTTTAGGATATTTGTCTTAAATAGACACTTACTAAACTTCTAGGTGGTTTTTCTCAGCATACAAATATTCACTATATGCTTTAATGTTTCCTAAATTGATATTTTAAGAATTAAATCAGGTTAATTCATTTTAATAAACAATTTATAAAATCCATTTGGAAGTTTTAATTCTTTACAGAAAAAAATCTATTTTGGAAACTATGTTGTCTTAAAACCTTCTAATTTTGTTAAGCCACTACTAACTTTTAGGAATCTGATTCATTAGATAATTGTCATCTAATCCAACTAGAATTACCTCCTAAATCTCAGAATCAAATTAGCAATATTAGGTATTTGACTCCCACTAGAAAACTAGTTCCTATGAAAGTTGGACTCTAACGGTTAGTATCTTCGGTATGGCTAATTTGCTTGGCCATATGAATGGCCTTTGATCACCTCCTTTGGATGATGATCAAAGACTGTTTTTTGGTGCTGGAAATATGTATTAGCTGTGCCAAAGGAACGACCCATAGCATTAACTTAAATGGCAACAAATTGCCATTTTTATGCATAGTTTCATAGTGTAATGAATGTGCAACATTTGCCAAAAATTCTGGCAATTAAATTGGTTCAAAACTTGAATCTCATTCAATTCACTTACTTTCCTAAGATGCAGCAAATCTGTGGAATGTTTCCACAAGGATTTTTGTGGCGCATTAGGCCTAGTAGATCCTCCAAAGTTGACTAAAAATTCCAATTTTGATATTTTTGCACATTAAGGCCAAAATTAGTTTTTTTGAATCAAAATAAATATGAATAATTTAGAATCAATTTATATAATTATTATTGAAAAACCAGAATATAAAATATAAAAAATTAATTTTTGTAGCAAACAAAATTAAAAAAATAATGAAGTGAACTCTTATTAGGAGGGCTAGACAATAACAATTTTTAATGTTTTGATGCATTTTTAATCCTAATTGATTTAAAATAGTTTTTATAGATTTAAACAATTTATTAATGATTAAAATACACACTTAACATGCTGTCCAGAATTAAGAAAAAAATTGAAAAATTTATTGTACAAAGATTACATGGTTGGAACTTAGAGATCAATACACACGACATCATAATATCAATTACCATGAATTAGGCTACATGCATTGCACATAATCCATAACCTATAAGCTTTGATACCACCTGTAAGAATCTGGTATTCCTAGTGAAGTCTGACCTTATGCGAAATGGCATTTAAAAATTTACAAAATCATAATGATATACTGCAGAAATATTAAACATGGAAATAGCCGAACTTCTCTATGAATCCTTAAGAAATAAGTAAATGTGTAGTATATTAAAATTAGATTTAATAAAATTAAATCACACATATGATAAGAAGTTACCTAACTCTTAAATATCATAATCTGGAGTTAAATCCAATTTGAGAAAACCTGAAGGTGGGTGGCTTGGGGTTTGATTGAATCTATAAAATCATAAGTAACACTCTTATCTTGCCTTTAGCGTCCACACAGATGATAATAGAAGCCTTCTCAAGGATCAATAGTTCTCTGGTGTTAGATAGAAGACTTAATGAGTCTTAACCAAAAGATGTTCATAGACTGCTTCTTCTTTGACATGATTGAAGAACATTTTTAGGATTATAGTTACGCCAAAGGAGAGAGAAGAATAACGTCATAAGTAGGTTTAATGGCGGCAACAAGTAGACTTCACTTCCTTGGGCAATGGCACTTTTAGAGAATAAGAGAGAATAATTTTTTTTTTCAAATTTTTTTGATCACTCATAAGTGTTTTCATGTTACAACTCACTTAGCTATCTACTTTCTTTTTGGCTTTGGCCTAATTCAATAAGAATTACCTAGGAAACTTATGATCAAAATTAAACTCTTCGTATAGGTGAAACTCTTTTACCTTAAACAAGTTAAATTTAATTCTAGCACTCTTTTTTCTGTGGTGGTTGAACTTAGCACATAAATGAGCTTTAAAGAATTCGGTCAAGGCACTAAGGACCTAGATATAATTCTAGCTTGGTGCACCATGGATTATTTAGCTAAATTAGGTTTCTTTAGAGATTTAATCTAAATTAATCTCTTTTATTTATCAAATAAATAATTTAATTTATCTCATTTAATTGTCAAATAATCAAAATAAGATAAATAGGTGGAAACCATATTTAGCTAAATCAAATTATCTTTTTTATGAATTTCAATCTAAATAAAATTCATATATTAAATTAAAACAATTTTAATTTAATAATAATCTTATTAATATTAATTATCTAAACAATTAATATTTTGATAAATTATCTAAGGATTTTGGCTAGGACATATCCATCATGTATTGTCTTAATTTAGAAATTATCCATCAAGATATAGTATGTTAAAAATCAATTTTACTTATGCTTCAATCCATATTAGATCTTACAACTCAAGGTTAACAATCATGAATCTATGCGGAACATTTCCTCATAATTCATTATTTTCTGGCCAAAGACTTTAATCCGATTAACCTTAGTCAACATCATTTGAGATATGTCTCCAATTTCACTCAGAGTGGTGAATCCTCTCTAGATCCCTTATCCACCTACCATATGGATCATGCCATACCCAACGTACCTTCATTTGGCATCCATCATTTGTGGACTCATTTGTAGTAAATCTAAGTATGATACTCCTCATGCGAGATGACATGGTATTATAAGTCTAAGGAATAATACAAAATTGGCGCATAAGAATATATTTCATGGACACTTGAGTCACTAATTCCAAATAAAGTTATTATACGAGCCTTTTAGTGAACTTGTTTCGATAAAACAAGAACCATATGTTATCCCTAAGTATCCCAAATACTTCTACTTCTATGAGATCCATGAGTTGAAAGTATCCAATGCGTGGAGGCTTAGTATGCTAGTTTGCTTAGTATGCTAGTCTTTGCTAGTCAATTAGTGTTTAAAAGGCTTCATCTAGTTAGTGTTTGCTAGTCAATCATGTCACTAACATGAAGGAAAACCTTTATAACTATAAAATAATAACATGTATATAGATTCATTGATTGTATCCCATATCTAATCCAATTAGTTTAAGGGCATACACCAATAGATTACACAAAAAGAGCTTGGGCAAGTAAAGAGTTATGTTAAACCCTTTTGGTGAAGTCTAGGTTTGGTGCCTAGGGTTTCTATTATCCTCTATATTCAGTCAAAGAGCCTTAATAATGTATTTAAATACACCTTGAGCTACATTAGGCTTGACTAATGGGTCAACTAAAATCGTTACTAACATGCACAAGAGGTGGCCCTATTTTAAAGTGTTTATTGGAGCTAAATTAAAACTATTTTAATTAGCTTGTCCAAGATTGGGCCTTAGTAGTAACTTACTAATATTTTAGCCTAATAGCACACCAAAGATAGCCATTCCATGCGTTAGCCCATTAGCAAGCCTAATATGGAGTAATTCACAACTAAACTCTCTTGACTTGATAATTAAGGCTTTTGGCCCAATCCTTAAATTTACACATTAGATAATTTAATTAATATTTAAAATTTCCAACCAAAGTAAAATAATTTTTATTTCATGTAAATTATATTAAATAAATTATTAAATAATTATTTTTAGTTTTCCAAATATAAATATATGGCTTTATTTAATGTTATCCTTAAAACCATGTTTACAAATAAACATTATTTTGATTGGACAATCTTATCTTTATAGCTAGATTAAGACATTTCTAATTAGAATTCATAAATCTAATTCATGTCTTAAATTATCTTAATTGAACTTATTTAATTATGTTGTCCTCATTATACCTTTTATTTAATTAAGTCATACTTAATAAAATATTGATTTTAATCCAATAAATTACCTTATTGTGTGTGACTTATTAGGCTTCCATCATAACAGCAATAAACTTAATTACCCAATTAAGTGTATTATATTTACAGACCAAGATTGGCATCCGGCAAGGCATCATGGCCTCCTTGTATGCAAAAAGATTTAACTGACCTCTTCAGAAACCTTTCTGTAACTAACCTCTTAATGTTCTTCAATCATTTCACCAGATATCATAGAAAGACAATAAGCATGGAGTAGTGTATACTCATGTCTCAATCTATGTTAGTTTTTGTAGCTTTCGATTAACCTAAAAAATTTAGGGAAAAAAACTTATCCTAAATTTATCATGCATTGATCAATGATTTTTTAAGTTAACCAATGCCAAGAACATATGATATATGTCTCTAATGTTATTTAGAGTGGCAAATCCTCTTTGGATCACCCATCCACCTTCGTATGGTTCATGCCATACCTAAAAGCACTTTACTATAAGCATCCATTCATTTTGACCCGTTCGTGATGAAATCAAAGCATACACTTTCTATACAAGATGACCTAGTATCACAAATCTAAGGACTAATATATACGACTTGCACATGAGAACATATTCTATAGACATTTGAGTGAGTTATACTAATTGGAGTTCTCATATAGGCCATATTAGGTGAACTTGTTTCCATAAAACAAGCACACATATGCTATCTCCAAGTATCTTAATATTTTAACTTCTATGTGATCAAAGAGATGTATGCGTCAAATGCATGGAAGCTTAGCATATGCTAGTCTTCGTGCATTATTAGTGCCCTATCTTGACAATACGATGACTAGAAACGTTTTTAGAAACATGGCTTTGATGCATAAAAGCCTCATTATTGTAACTCGTTACTAAATTTGCAAGGCCATTTGTTTCATAGGCATCAACCAATTATTGTTTGGATAAGTGTTAACACGCCACTAATACAAATAAAAACTTTAAGTCACTAACTAAAGTGATTGGTTTGCATTATTAACTTATATATGCCTCATCCAATTTGATTGGTTTTAGGGTATATACTAACATTTACCCATAAGCATCTCTTTTGATGCATAGCTCAATGACGATGACTTTAACTAGATTTATCCATCAATAAATAGGCTAGGGAATAATAAAAAAATAGCAGAGCAATAGAGATAGAACCCTTATAAAGTTGATCTCAGTATTAGACATAGAATTACTTTTTTAATTCATTTAGAATCATTTGGTTTCTCTAATTTGTCGTGAGCCTGTGAAGGCATTTGCAGCTACCACATAAGGAGCATTGGTCATTCTATAAAAGAATGCAAGGCTCTAAAGTGAAAAGTGCAATAGTTGGTTGAAGCAAGATAGTTAGATCTTAATTAATTGTAAGAATGAAATAGAATGTATGAGTCTAGGGTAATAGGGGCATTCCAATTTAGCATTCTTCATATGAAAAGCTTTTATCTTTGAATTTTCATCATTTTTATGAAATTAACATGTTTTGAATTTTGAATCATATGTTTAATGAGAGAATGATAGTAGAAATTAATCAGAATCTGATGATTGCTTGCATTCTTTATCTCTCTTCAAAGTATTATCATGCATATAACTATGACTTCTTGAAAGACCTAAAACTTCAAGGGATCAATTTCTAATTTTGTGAATATGTCCATACTAGAACAACTCAACAAGCAAGGGCCTTAGCTTAGGCTGGGAGCAATGAGACAAGTTGCTAAAAATTTGTTAATTCTTTGGAAACAAAACAAATGAAATATTCTTTTAGGGATCCTAACAGTAGTAATTTGATGCATGGCAATAATGTGCTAGGATCATCCATTTCACATCATGGGGAACTATTATAACACTAGCTCATGTCCTTAGCAAAACCCTTTCAACCATCTTTCTTCCTATCATTTGATACCCTGAGACCAAAAAAATTCCTTATCAATGCAAACCTCGAGGCATAGAATACGAGATGGTTCCTACAACCATGAATCTTGACATTATACAATTTCCCATCAGTGGTGAACCAAAAGGCAAGTCATACCCATAGATGTGGAGAAAAAGGAGAATTAGCATGCATTTAAAAAAAAAAGAAAATAAAAATTGAATGCAACATCATGTGATTAAGATGTTCAAAATATCTTTAAAGGAACTTTCTCTGGGAAGCGAGTATTCAGTTCATGTAGTTAGGTTTGAGATGAGAAATGACCATCTTGCATCATCCTTTCACAAGAATCATTCCTTTTGATTCCCTTTATGAGCCAAATAGATTCATTCCTTTGAAACCTTGATCAAGGATCACCTTCCATATCAAGGGGCAAAGAGAAACTTTTTAAGGAATATCAAGGCAAATATCTTACTCTATAATTATGAAAATTCTTGACATTAGAAGGAAAATATTAAATATACCAAGTTTCTTATGTTTAAGATTCCCTCCAAAAAATAATGAAAAAGTCAAAAGTAAAAAGCAAAACAAAAAAAGTAAAGCAAAAAAAAGTAAAAAACAAAGCAAAATCAAGAAAAGGGAACAAAATATTACGAAAGAATGACATCTTAAAAGTGAAAGGGATAGATGCCCTCACAAAAAGAAATAATCCTTAATTCAGTCATCCTTGAACACTAAATTTGAGCTTGTATACCTTTTTTTTTTTCAAAACCATGAAACTTGGCCTACATTATGGTCCTTGAAAAGTCCATTTTGATCAAGCATGGCCATTTGAGCTAATAAACCTATTCTTTGGGAAAGTGTTCTTTTTGATAAGTTTTGAGCCTTCTTAAGAAGCATGAAGAAGCAACAAATTAAAAAAGTAACCAAAAATGGAAAAATTGAAGCTTGAAGGTGACAACCTAAAATAGGCAGTCTAGAACAAAATAGAGAATTTTTTATTTCACTCATAGGGTTATTAAGGGATTGACCGTGAAAACCACTATTCCAAAGAAATTCAAGGACACTTAATAATCCATGAATTTACCAAAGTGCCATATTTAAGGGATTAACTCTTAGAAGTAAATTCCTTACCTTTCTAAATTAACCTTACAACCCTAAACTCGTCATGACTAGTTTTGATGCTAGTCAAAATATCAGTTGTAAGAAGCTTAAAAGAATGTCAAATATGTTTTATTTTTAAGTAACTCAGGGTTTGTAAGAATTGATCTATTTGTGAGCCTAAAAAAAGAAGGATTCCATTTTGCCCATTCTAAAATTTTCTTGGACTAATCAGAACCTTTTTAGGCCCTCCAACCTAACCAAATATGCCTAGTTACCATTTAGTAAATTTTTTATGAAAGATCATTAGTATTTAAGAGACTTGAATATTTTGCTAACTTCGGAGTTTTCATCAAATGAATATTTTAAGCAAAAAAAAGATGACTGAAAAGAGATAAGGGCTTTTTTAATCATAGGGCAAAACTGGGATTATAACACCCTTTAACTTGAAGAAAAAAACCATTAAGAAAGGTTAAGCCTGATTTAAAAGAGAGCCAACCGCAGCCTCAACCTTCACACCTTACATGGACATACAAATCATTGTTTATGAGCAAACACATAATTTGCAAAGGCATTTGAGCATCACCCATCAATATATACTTCACTTCAAGTATGTTTACATTATCATGGACTCTAGCATTTGCATCACTTGTCATGCACTTGGATCATAACTAGTCTTGGTGTTTGCATTCTCACATGTATCCACACCTTTATGCATCTGCACTCCTATGCATTTTCACCTATGTGGATCCATATTTAGGTGCATACCGACTCACATGCAATCGCACACCAAATATTTGCATTCATAAGCATTTTTACTCATGAGCAATTGCATTCATGTGTTAACATATACCTTAAAGCCACAGATTAGATGAGCCATGTATAAGTTAATGATGCAAAGTAATCATTTATGTCAGTGATTCAAGGTTATCCTTCATGTTAATGGCATGATTGACAATCATGCAAACACTAATTGATAAAGCCTATGAAACACAATACCTTAAAAAGTTAGAAATGAGTTATGATGATAAGATCCTTATACATCAAAGTTGTGCTTCTAAAAATATTCCTAGCTATCATATTATCAAGATAGAGAATTGACAATGCAAAAAGACTAGCATATACTAAGTCTCCATGCAATTAAAAATGTAACTTTTTGATCTTACAAAATTTAAAGTATATAGATCCTCGGGGATAGCAATAGGTGCCTGTTTTTTGAAAACGAGTTCAGTGAACATTGCCTATATGAGAACTCCATTTGGTATAAGTCATTCAAGTGTCTATGGAATATGTTGTCATATGCTAGTCATTAGTCCTCAAACTTATGATACCAGGTTATCTCGTATAAGGAGTGCCATACTTTGATTTATCTGAAATAGGTCCACAATAGATAGAGGTATATAAGGTAGGGTATGTTGCGTATAACATGAATTATATGGCAGATGAACGAGTGATTAAGTGATGTTGGAGACATATCTCATATGTTTTCAACTTTGGTTAACTTGATAAAGTCATTGGCCAACGTATGATGAATTTAGGAGAAGTTGTTTCCACTAAATTCATGAGATTAATCAAAAGTTGCAAAAACTAATATGGATTGATACATGAGTAGACACTGCACTATGCTTATGGTCTTTTTGAGATATCTAGTGAAAAGACTGAAGTACACTAAGACGCTAGTTACTGAAAGGTTTTTTGAAAAGATCATATTGACTCTTCCTGCATATCAGGTGGACATGATGCCTTGCTAGAGCCCAATCTTAGTCCATAAATATAAATGCACTTAATCTGGTAATTATATTATTGCCTTTATGATGGAAGCCTAATAGGTTACACACAATAAGATTATCTATAGGATTAACACTGGGATTTAATAAGTATAACTTAATTAAATAAAAGGTATGATGAGGATAACTAAATTGAATAAGTTCAATTAAGTATTATCAAAGACATAAATTAGATTTAAGAAATATAATTAGACATGTCTTAATATGGTAATAAAGATTAGAATGTCTTATCAAGATGATATCTATTATAGCCATAGTTTATGGATATTACTAAATAAAGCCAAATAATTGTATTTGGAAAATTAATTAATTATTGGATAATTATTTAATCAATTATTTAGTAGTATTTACATGAAATAAAAATTGTTTTACTTAGGTTAGGAAATTTAATTATGAATGAAATTATCTAACATGTAAATTAAGGGGTAGGGTTAAAGGCCTTACTTTTCAAGTTAAGAGAGTTTAGTTGTGAACCACTCCAAGTTAGGCTTCCAAATGGGCTTGGCAAATGGAATAGATATCTTTGTTGTGCTATTAGACTAAAATATTAATAAGTTACTGTTTAGGCTCAATCCTGTGTGGCAACATGGCCCAGATATGAATCCTGATTAGCCCGTCTTAAAATGACAAATGTACCCTTATTTCTATATATATCTATATATCATTATTTTCTTTTATTTTTAGGACCATATCACTACTTGTTTTCTTATCATTATTATTATTATTAATTTTTGTTTAGGGATTAATTTGTCAAGATGAATCATTCACTCGACTTAACCCTAAATAATCATTACAAAATAACCTCCCAAAGATTATATTTCTAGGATTATGAAACCCATAAAAACAAACAATGAGATTTACAAGAATACCAGAGGTCACATGAAAGGGTTTGTGAGTCAGTTACAATCATAACTAAGGATTAACTTGCTCGAGATGCCCGATAATCAATGCCTTATTAATCATGTGTTAACATAAATTTTGATTTTTATTCAATTTCAATATTTGATTTTTAATTATAACTCCTATATTTAGAAATAAAATTTTATGAAATAAATTTATTATTCTAAATAAGAAAATAAGGTTTTAATTTTTTTTTAAAAATCAAAATCTCTTTTGTATCCTTTAGGATAACTAGAAGAACACAAAGGTTTTCATCATTCTCTTTCGTACCCTGTTGGAGAGCCTATGGAATACGAAAGGTTTTGAAAGTCAAAATTTTTTTTACTCCAATAGAGAACCAGTGGAATACAAAAGGTTTTATTTCTATGAAAATTTAAAATCTTGACTTTTTTTTGAAAAGGATATCTTGTCATTAAAATAATCCGTAGAACCTTTCTCATATATTGGCAGAAATTTTACATACTATTTTAACATTGAAGACATTACCTTAATTTTTTTCAAAAAAATTTCAATTTTATTAATAATATTAATAATAATAGGAATCTCCCTAGGACTCAGTTTAGACAAAATATACAAAACTTAACTCTAAGGACCTAAATGTAGTGAATATGACCAACATGTCCCCTAAAGTACACCTTTAACCTAAAAGTATCTTGGCGATTCTAAAAGACTCAGTTTTAAAATAAAATAATAAAATGTCCGTAAAGAGTATCATCAACATATAAGTATCTCAATACCCTAAACCATTCTAAAACTTTATAAACTAATGAATCTATTGCAACTGTACACCTTCGATGTAGAAGTATCCTAGTGATTATATAGGACTTGGTTCTAAAATGAATTATTAAAATACCCTATAGTTTACCTTTAATATAGAAGTATCTTAGTAATTATAAAAGATTCGATTTTAAGGAAAATTAACAAAATAACCCTAAGGTTTACCTTTGACATATACATGACCCACTAACCTAAAGGGCTGGATCACATCATAAACAAGTGAACCTGTTCTTACTGTACACTTTCGACATAGAAATATCCTGATGATCACATAAGACTTGGTTCTAAGGAAAAATACCCTTAAGGTTTACTTTTGACCTATAAGGATCCTGGTAACCTAGAGGGTTGGATGACTATAAAAGAAAAACCTATCCCACATTTGACATATTCGTATTTGGGTGACCATAAAAGATTCAATTTTAGGGTAAATTACTGAAAGACCCTTAAAGCGTAGCTTTGCTGTATATGTACCTTGGTAACCTTAAGGGTTGGATGACATCATGAACAAAAGAACCTGCTCCTACTATACACTTTCGACATATAAGTATCCTGGTGATCACATAAGACTTGGTTTTAGGAAAATTAAAATGTCTCTATTGTGTACCTTCGACCTATAAGTATGCCGATAACCTAGAGGACTCAAAAATGATATGAAATAACATTTATACCTTCCCTGGGTAACTTAAATATCAAAATTGACCTAAAATGAAAAAATTACAAATAGGTCCTTGAACTTTTCAAAATTGCAGTTCGTACTCCACTGGAAAACCTGAGGAATACAAAAAGTTTTAATAATTTCCACAACCCTATAAAAGACCATAAGAGTGTTAGAAATATTTTTAAAATATCAAAAATATCAAATTAACTCTAAAATTTAAAGTTTTTCTAAATCATCCTTAATATTTTTTTAACTTTACAATTTAGCCCTTATACAAAATAAAATCATAATTAAACACAAAATTTTTTCACAAAAAATTATGGAAATCATATCAAAGAGCATATAAAAAATTCAACCAAGTACCTATGGCCTTAGAACAAAAATTTTAAATTTTGCAAATAAGTCTTTAGGCTTTTTAAAATTATATTTCGTACCTTGACGAAAAGTTTTTATGTTTTCTACACCCTTATAAAAGACCATAAGAATGTTAAAAAATATTTCCAAATAACGAAAATATCCTTAAATAAATGATTTTTCCTAATGAATTTAAAACTTTTTTATTTTTTCAATTTAGTCTGTTCATAAGAAAAATTCATGAATTAACACAAAACACATCATGGAAAATAACAAAAACTACACAAAAAATCATGAAAATGATTCGGCCAAACACCTATGGCCATAAAACAATTTTTTTTCACATTTTACAACTTAGTCTCTAAACTTTTTAAAATTACAAAATGGCCTCAAAATGGTATAAAATACATAAAACACATTCAAATATGTTAAACTAAGAAAAAAAAGTATTTCTAAAACTGCCTACAAGCAATCAACAGAGCTTGGATGCCATGGAAAAAGTTTTACAATTTTGTAATTTAGTCCCTAAGATTTCGATATTTACAAAATAAGCAAAATAAAATCAAAACATAAAAAAAATCAGCTCCTACATGATTCGGCTAGCATGTATTTTTTAGCAAAAATATTTTTTTCATCACATATTTTCATAACTATTAAAATATATACATGCTAGAATTTTTATTAAGCATGAATAGGCATATGAGCATAAACAATAATGAATAAATCAATATAAAACAACATGAAAATATTAAGAAAAATTATATGAACATATTTACATTAAAATAAAAATATGCATGTCAACAAAAACAAATAATCTCGAAGAAAATCAAACTATTCTTAGTAAAAACTAATTAAAACAACCAAACTCTAAGACTTTAATCATAGTAATCATACTTAGCCTTTCAACATGAATCAAAATTCATGTGCACAAGTATTCATTTGGCTCATTTAAAGGAAGATTCAAACAAGAAAAAATAAAAACTAAATATTTTACAAGAAATTTACCTTAGAAAAACTTGAAAAATCAAATATTTTTGGTGCTTTTTCTTTGCTTTTTTTTTCCTCTAAAGTTTAAAGTCTTTTAATGGAAATTTCTTCCCTTGTTTATAGAAGAGAAGGGTTGGTCAAGACATCAAGAATTGCTTTGGCCTATGGGTTCTACATGTTTCTACATATTTTTTTCTTTTTTTATTATTTTATTCATTTATTTATTACTTATTTATTTTTACTTTATTTTGATTTGATTTATATTAATTAAGTTTGTCTTTTACTAGATTATGTCATCCATGACATCATCAAGGTCTAGAGAATTTTGGACGATATTTATATATTATGTAAAATTGTACCTTAAAAATTAATTAAAAGAATTAAATTGTAAAAAATTAAAAATTATATATTTCAAATAAAATCTCATATGATCAATTGAATTTATTCTAACAACAAAATCAATTTTAAGGTTTAGAAAAAATAACCATTAAAATTCTAAACTCATAAATCTTTACAAGAAAAACCCTTATCGGGGAAAATGTAACATGGAAAAAAGCTAAATTCATAAAATAATTTGAATTTTCAAAAATTGATTTAATATGAATTTAAAAATAATATGTAAAGAATTTTAAAATTTATAAACTTAAAAGAATCCTCCTGAAAAAATTTATAGTGTAGAAAAAACTTTATCTTAAAAATTAGAAAATTCTAAAAACCAAAATGAAACTCATAAAATTAATTAAATTTCGGAAAACTGATTTAATATGAATTGAATAATAATATCTGAGGAATTTTGAAAATTATAAACTCAGAAAAATCTTCCCTAAAAAATTTACGGAATAAAAACTCCATATCCTATAAATAGGAAAAATCCAAAAATATGTTCAAACTTCATCAAAATGGATTTTATTAAACACATTAATCATAACATTAATTTATAAAATAATAAAGGTGAAAACAGAAAATTAGGAACAATTTTTACCAAAAAATTTTCACGAGGATGATAATTGCAGTGCTGTGAAAAAGTCAAATTTGAGGTTCAAACTTTACAACTTGATACCTCATGGTAAAAATGCCAATATGAATTTCTTTTTGAATATTTATGATTTTTTGGAGTGCCAATGGGCATAAATACTCATTGGCATCGATAAAAATATATGACAGTTAACTTTCTAAATTTAACGATAATTCTCAACAAATTTCTAAAAATGGAAAATTTGAGTATGATAACATCTAGAGAAGCAAATTTCAAAATTTCCCAAGTGCAAAGTTAAATGCTAATTTTTTACCTACATATTTATCTTTTCATTTGAGATTTACTCTTCATGACCCTTGAAATGGCATTAGTTTTGTCATGTGCACATGCGGTCATTTAGCTGAGACTAAATAGGTCTTTAAAGTATTTATTTAACCTTTAGGAAATCTACCACCATTAGGTGGTTGCTTAGCGGATAGTCTTAGATATTTTAAAATTTAGGGAAATGGGGCTTTAATAAGATTAGGTGTCTACATCTTAGATGTGCTACTTTAAATAGTTTTAATTTGGCTCCAAAAAACACTCTAAGTTGGCACCTTTATAGGGCTAGTTTAATGGGTGGCTAAACCTAGTCCATGAGGCCTATATATATAACATTAAGTCTTTTTATTAGAATGATGGCTCTAAGAAACACTTTAAGTTGGCATTACCTATGGCACTAGTTTAATGGGTTTGGTTCATTCATTAAATAGCTAAAACTAGTACATAAGGCCTATATATATATTAAGTCCTTTTACAGTAAGTTGGCTATTAGAAAACACTAGGCACAGAACCCTAGATCTCCCTATAGGCTATTGAGCTAACCGCTTTGCTTCTCTATGCCTCTATATATGTTGATTGGTATTCCAATGATATAAAAGTGTTTTTTATCATAACACGAAGGTTGAATATCTGTTTTCTATCATAGCAAAATCAACTGAAATCAAGAATTATGATTTAGGATCTGTTTATTGGTACATGAGCATAATAACCATTTCTTTGAAGGTCTTTTGTGTAAACATTATTTTTGGGTGATGCAAAATTATGTCTGATTATAATGATAGTAGAAAAACAGTTTTCTAGCCTAAAAGAACCAATTAGAATAAAAAATTAAAAATTTTGGAGCCATTTGCTTGTATCTACAAAAAATAGCTATTTTTTTATAAAGCTACTTTTCTCCTCTTTAGTGTAATAAGCTTGCGAATTGCTCTCAGATCACTTCAAATATAGACCCATTAGCTATATATCTTTCAGTTAAGGCTTGAAAAGCTTTTAAGCTAGCATCAGAGAACCACTGAACCTTATGAAGGCTCTAATATGCATCTGTGTGGATCATCATTAGAGTCGGGACATTTGTGTTACTTTTGGCCTCGAAAGGAGATAGTAGTAATCAACTCATTATGCATTTATGAAGGGATCGACATACTTAGGGTTATGGGTCTATAAATAGGGATTATTTCTATCAAAGTTGCTATTCAATCAAATTTACATTTTTTGCTAAGATCTTAAGGAAATTTAGGTGATTCTTTGTTTGATTTCACTGTTCAACTTTAATTCTGATTAAATTTTTATGCTTATATCGATGTGCATGAGCTTAGAATTTCCTTTCATCATGTGCATTCTTGCTCATGTCTAGTAGCTCACATAGTTGCCCATGTCCACATGTTTTTGCATTCATGTTTATTCACATTCCAGTATATTCGCATTCATGAGCATCCATACTATACTGTCTTACATGGTTTGGCATTATTTCATGCATAGGGTATCTTGACTAAAAGCATAGGCATCATTATCAACTCATTCATGACACCACATAACATGGCGCTTGTGCCTTAGCATAACATTCGCGGCGTACAACATATTTCCTTTCTTTGGAATATTAACCAAAAATCTTTAAAAGCCTCTCATAGGTACATTTTGTTAAAAATTTTAAAGCCTCTTTTAAGGATATATCGTTAAAAAACTTAAAAGCCATTCTTGAAAATGTTTTAGCTAAACCTCTAAAACCTCTTTCAGCACGTTTCATTAAAAACTTTCAAAGTTTCTCTTAAGGATATTTCAAAAGCTTCTAAAACCTCTTTTAAAGATAGTTCAGTAAAACATCCATATCTTATCCAAAGGATGTTTCATTGAAGCTTTCAAAGCCTCTTTTGAGGATATTTTAAAAACGTCTAAAACCTTTTTCGAGAATACTTAATGAAGACTTTCAAAGCCTCTTTAGAGGATATTTCAACAAAAACTTCCATGGAGCCTCTCTGTAGGATATTTTATAAAACACTTTAGAGTTTTTCTTGAGGACACCCCAAAAAAACTTCTCTTGATGATATTTTATCAAACATTTTAAAGCTTTTCTTGAGGATATCTTGCCTTTGCACTTAAAAACCTCTTTTGAGAATATCTTTAAAAGCCTCTCTTACGGATGTTTCAATCAGGACTATGTTCGAGCTCTCTCAAGGATGCCTATAACGCCTTTTTATGAGGATTTTGTTTTTAAAATTTTACATCAAACCTAGGTATGGGTTAAGCCTAGGAACGTGTTTGGTCTATTTTCTAGAAACTTTTTCTTTTTACTTAAAAATTTTTTTGCCCACTTATAAAACCCAATGTCCACATTAACTAGTGCTTGCACAAAGAGGTTAAGCCCTATAGAGTGAAAGCCCATATTAGTTGGCACCTGTATAGGGAGGTCATGCCCTATAGAATCCAAATCTGCATTAGCTAGCACCTATATAGGGAGTTTAAGCCTTATAAAGACAAAGTCCATATTAGTTGGCACATGTATAAGGAGGTCAAGCCTTAAAAATTCAAAATCCACATAGTTGGCACCTACATAAGGAGGTCAAGTAACATAAAGTCAAAGTTTGCATTAGCTAGCACATGTATAGGAAGGTCAAGCCATAAAAAGTTAATGTCCACATTAGCTAACACCCGTATAGGTAGATCAAGCCCTGGAGAGTTAATATTTCACATTAATTGGCACCTATATAAATAAGTTAAGTCCT
>JBBYHO010247951.1:13540-33031 GCA_038382025.1 Adansonia gregorii | reverse complement strand
TATATTAAAAAATGGAATTCGTGATAAGATTCTTACAAAGGAATTTATTAGACCAAGTTTCCAGAAATCGGACCCAGAAATGTATTTGCAAGAACAATCTTAACTCACATAGCCCATGTCGAAGCCCAATCCAAATCCTTCATCGTCAGCACCAATAGACTTCTAATCTTAATTCTTAAACCCTGGAAGGCCGAACCTTTTCCTCTCTTCAAATCGGCATCGTGATTAATCGATTTTATTCTCATTTCCAACGTCTCCTTTACCATAACAACTACATGTATGTTCAGGTACGATTTTCCGAATCACTTCTTCTTGCTTTCTCGCTTTTCTTTTTTCTTTTCTTTGTTTATATTTCAATTTAGAACTCTGGGTACTGAACTTAAGGGATTTTTTTTAATGCCTTTGCATTTAGTTTAACGATACGTTGGACCTTAGTTCACTCTTGGAATATTATATGTTTGCTAGATTGAGAGAGCCTGGAGCATGAGATAGATTAGAGAAAATGAGGGTGCAATTTACTTTAAAACTTCAGAAAACTTGTTGATTTTGATTCATTTGAACACCTCAGATTTACAAACCTCTCTAACATGAATTTTCTAAATTAGATATCATAGTGAAACATAGAATCTATATTGGGTTACTGTTCTAAACTAATTAGGTATTTTTTTAATCCTGATTTTCATTCCTTCTCTCTTAATTCTCACTGGAGTTTCTTGCCTAGAGTCTCGAATCTCGAGTCTCGAGTTATTGGTTAAAGGGTGAACCGATTTCTTTTGTGTACATCTGCTGGTCTTTTGTGTTTTGTAATTGTTAGAGTTAGGCCATATTTTGTTTCTAAACCTTTTCTCGATTTGCAGTATGCCTTATGCATTATCTATTTTACTCAGATCGGTGTCAGCCTACAGAGGTAGGCATATATCCAAAGTTTTGCCATCGCTTCAAGCATGTTGCACCTTGTATTCAGCAGCTGCAAATTCTCTACAACATACATCAGATGAAGACAGCTACAAAGCGATCGATATCAATTGCCTATTCAAATCCTGCAACCAATTGCACCTTGCTAAGCTCCTCCATGCCCTTGTTGTGGTTTCGGGGAAAGCTCAAAGCATCTTTTTTTCCGCCAAGCTTGTTAATGTTTATGGTTACCTTGGTGATCTCTCATTCTCACTTCGCACGTTTGATCAGATCCCCGTCAAAGATGTCTATACCTGGAACTCGATGGTTTCTGCTTATGTTCGCTGTGGTCATTTTCGGGAAGCTGTAGATTGTTTCTATCAATTTTTCTTGACCTCTGGTCTTCGACCTGATTTCTACACTTTTGCTCCTGTGCTAAAAGCTTGTAAAAATCCAATTGATGGAATGAGGATACACTGCTTGGTACTAAAACTAGGCTTTGAATGGGATGTCTTTGTCACTGCTTCCTTGGTCCATATGTATACCCGGTTCAGAGCTGTAGGCTATGCTCGTAAATTATTTGATGATATGCCAGTACGAGATATGGGTTCTTGGAATGCAATGATTTCTGGGTACTGTCAAAATGGCAATGCTGCAGAGGCATTAGATGTTCTGAATGAGATGAGATTGGAAGGTGTAATGATGGATCCGGTCACTATAGTTAGCATCCTTCCTATTTGTGCGCAATTAGATGATATTTCAAATGGAATGTTGATTCATTTATATGCTATAAAACATGGGTTGGAATTTGACTTATTTGTGTCTAATGCTTTGATTAACATGTATGCTAAATTTGGTAAATTGGTGCACGCACAGAAGGTTTTTGATCACATGTTAGTAAGGGATGTGGTCTCCTGGAACTCGATAATCGCTGCCTATGAGCAGAATGAAGATCCAGACAGAGCACTAGCTTTATTCTACAACATGCAACTAATCGGAATTAGTCCTGATTATCTGACGCTGGTGAGTTTATCTTCTATTGTTGCTCAATTAGGTGATTCTCGGAGTGGCAAGTCCGTCCATGGATTTGTCATGAGGAGAGGTTGGATTCTGAAAGATGTCATCTCTGGAAATTCTGTGGTGGACATGTACAGTAAATTGGGTGTTATGAATTATGCACATGCAGTTTTTGATGCCCTTCCGGTTAAAGATGTGGTATCTTGGAACACTTTAATCACTGGTTATGCTCAAAATGGTTTGGCAAGTGAGGCAATTGAAGCATATGACAGGATGCAAGAGGACAAGGAGGTAACACCGAACCAAGCAACTTGGGTCAGCGTCCTACCTGCTTATTCTAATGTGGGCGCCTTGAAACAAGGGATGAGAGTTCATGGGCTGTTGATTAAGACATCTCTCTATTTGGATATCTTTGTGGGAACCTGCCTAATTGACATGTATGGGAAATGTGGAAAATTAGATGATGCTATGTCCATGTTCTTTGACGTACCCAAAATGACTTCCGCCCCGTGGAATGCGATAATATCATGCAATGGAATTCATGGGCATGCTGAAAAAGCTCTGATGCTATTTAGAGAAATGCGAGAAGAGGGGGTTAAGCCAGACCACATAACTTTCGTATCTCTGCTCTCAGCTTGTAGCCATTCAGGTTTGGTTGAAGAAGGTCAATGGTGCTTTAATGTGATGCAGGAAGAGTATGCCATTGAGCCTATTTTGAAGCATTACGGTTGCATGGTAGATATGTTTGGTCGAGCCGGGCATATAGAAACAGCATATAATTTTATAAAAAACATGCCAGTAAAGCCCGATGCATCTGTTTGGGGTGCCCTTCTTGGTGCTTGTAGAATACATGGAAACATTGATTTGGGTGCCTTTGCTTCAGAACGCTTGTTTGAAGTGGATTCGGAGAATGTTGGGTACTATGTTCTGTTGTCAAACATCTATGCAAATATTGGGAAATGGGAGGGAGTGGATAAAGTAAGAGCACTGGCCAGAGATATGGGATTGAGGAAGACTCCCGGCTGGAGCTCCATCGAGGCGAATAACAAGGTTGACGTCTTCTATACCGGAAGTCAAAGCCATCCAAAATGTGAGGAGATATACAAGGAGTTGAGGAGTTTGAATGCTAAAATGAAAGCCCTAGGCTATGTTCCAGACTACAGTTTTGTGTTGCAGGATGTCGAAGATGATGAGAAGGAGCATATCCTGATGAGTCATAGTGAGAGATTGGCAATTGCATTCGGAATCATTAACACCCCTCCGAAAACTCCCATTCGAATATTCAAGAACCTAAGAGTTTGCGGTGATTGCCACAATGCGACCAAATACATATCTAAAATTACCGAAAGAGAGATTATTGTGCGGGATTCGAACCGTTTTCATCGTTTCAAAAACGGGGTTTGCTCTTGTGGCGACTATTGGTGACATGAATAACGAAGAAACAAGAATACACTCTATATGCATAAGCAGTTGAGCTGGGAGAATGGATTGATTATTAGTAAAGCATACTCCCCGAACCAGTTTGACTAACATCAATCAAAGCCAAAGGAAAAAGAATGCTTCTTATTTCAGCATATGATGTTAATGTACCCATTCAAGTCAGCATTATGCCACAGGGGAAGGTTGTTTTCTTTGCAGCCTAATACGGCAAAGCTATTTTTTTTTCTCTTAATCAAAAGTTCATCATTTTTGCCATCCTTTTGTCTAACTGCTCAACTGGGCTTTCTTTCTTGGGCATTGCCACGATTCAGTTTTATAAAAATTACTATAAATGTATAATATTTTGATTTTAAAAATTGAATATTTCAAATTAATTTTATTGATTTTGATCGGTTTAGTTTATTGATATTTATTTTTATATTATATAAAATAAAAAATCAATTTAATCTGAATAATTATGATTTTTAATTTATAAATTAAAAATTTTATTAAATATATTTAATTATTATTTAAATTTAAATTTAATCAAAGTTAATAATAATCCAAACCCTAATATTGCGGGGTAAAGTAGTTTTCGATTTTTTTCTCAGCCAACATATAAACGCTTGGAGGTCAGAAGGTGCCAGCTTGGTAGAAACGTCGGGGGATCCATGTGCTTATCTGGACTATTTGTCAAGCCAACAAAGAAACAGGAAAAGGGATTATGTACAGTTGACTTTGTTAGTCCTTCTAAGTCTTCCTAATTGCCAGCTTGTTCTTTGTCGTAATAAGCTGCCAAAATACGTTTTTTGTCCATGATTTTTTAGGGTTTATAGCAATCTTTATTTATTTATTTTTATTATGGATATTTTTTAAGGCGGCAAAGCGAATAACAATACTTAGCAGATTTGTGTGGGCGCAATAAAATCCTAAATTATCTTTGTTTTAAATATATTTTTGAATTCAATTTGAGATAAAAATTAAATTACTTGATTAAATTATTTATCTAGTAAAAAACAAGTTTAATTTCATGTTTGATTTCAAATTTAAATATTAATGTGCAAGTTTAAATTGAGAATTTTTAATTACTATTTAAAAAAAAACTCAATTAGACAAGGCTTGCTAGCTACTCGAAACTAACATTAGAATACTCGAATTTGACTTATTCGATAACTCGAGCCATTTGAGTTTTGATTAAGAATAATCAAATCGGTTTTACCTCTTATCTTTTATGAAGAAAATGAATATTTTTATCTAAAAAAAAGGGGTTTGAATCTCTTGTGAGAGTGATTTGGAAGATCCAAAACTGAAATAGTGGCATTTGCTAGCAGCAATATAATGGAGGCAGTCAATTAAGATTCAAATCCAATATAACACTTATAGGTATATAAGAAATGTATTGAATCGATTCTTTATCCCTAACTAGAAAAGTCATTTTTGAGGAAAAACTATGCGTTTTTAGGATCTGCACCTTGATTAGAACCTTTAAGGGGTTTTAATGGTTTGGACTTGAGTAAGTAGAAAAAAGATATACAATTTTGGCAAGAACGACGGTTTACAAAAATATATGACTCATACTCCTTTAAGGGAATCAAGACCCTAACTTGGAAATAGAATTGTATGCCACGATACGCTTTTTACTTACTTCGAATTGACCCACCGCTCGCCTACAGCCAAAGGTTGAAGGCGTAGGCTTAAGAAGAATTGGGAATGAAATATCAACTCCTTAATAAGTCCACTGATCGACTAAAATTTAACAATCAAATATGTCACAAAATTTTCACGAGCTAATATTTACTCTTTCAATATCTATTTCAGTTGTCGGGTTAATTCATGAGCTCTCAAATTCATAATAAAAAAAAATGACGTGGTCTCTGGTTTGTTCCGCCATCTTATCCGATAAATTATTAGGATTCATTTTCAATAGAATCCTTTGCATTCACGGATTTCGTTGTTCCCATCGCTTCTCGATTAATGCTTAGATCTGAATTCTCCAATAGAGCCTTAATTTAATAAATTTAATATTTAATAAAATAATATAAAATAATAATTAATATTTTAAAAAAATTAAATAAAATTTGTTCTTGAGTCAACCTTCTTGTTCTTTATCTTAAGTTAAGGCTCTTGATTTTTTTTCCTTCAATGAGCAGATATTCATCTAATTATTGATGAATCTCTTGCTATGTTTTTCTGGGAAAAAAATCATGTTACTAGTTTTGATTATCACTATAATAGAATATTTTAAAATGGTGCTAAATTTAGATAAGAATTTCTAAAATAAATGATAATTAAATATTGGTTGGCCTAATATAAGGTTTAAAAAAGGTCCACAAAACTCAATTATGAATCGGATTATCTACCAATTTAAGAAATAATATAAAAATATAATATGAATAAAAATATTTCATAAATATAATAAATAATATAATAAATATAATATAATATATTTAAATATAAGTAACGGAACTCATTTAATATGCATTTAAAATTTTTATAATTAAATGATTTATGTTGTATTTATATTTATACTATTAATATATAAAAAAAACTAAATACAACAATGCATACGTGATATCAGATCCTTCTATTGAAAAAAACCAATAAATAAGTTTGAATTTAAGTGTGATGATAATGATTCATTATTTGAGATTTAATTTAAGAATAATTATAAATAATTAATTTAATTTCAAATGAAAAAAAAAACTAAAAAAATTAGAAATATATAGAAAGTTTAAGATAAAATAAAAAAAAAAGTTCTACACGAAATGAGAATTTAATCAATTTATAAATAATCAAAATATTAACTATTAATTGACAGCTTTACCCCTGTGGGATGTGGCTATATATGATTAGTGGAACTTCCTTAATTTTAGAATGGACCCCCACACATTAACCCACACACCGCAACAAATTTAATTATTTTGCAAAAATAACGCCCTGAAAAGGTAAAATATTTTTTAAAAAATCCCGTCCCCACCAAAATAATTAAAAAATATATCTGTAAATAAATTTTCATATATTATATTATATATATATATATTTATATACTTACACACTTGAGACACGTACTACCATCTTGAAGAAACGTCCCAAATTTCCCTCTTCCCTGCCCCCACCGACCTCGAAAACTCTAGCCGCTCTGAAACAGCGTCTTGCCGCGGCGCTGAACCCAATGCCGAGACGTTACCTACCTCCGACTCCGACGCCTCCTCCACCGCAACAACCACGGCCTTTGTACAAGCAGCGTTCGTGGTCCCCTGACGCGGTGCGAGACGAGGCGTGGCTCAGGCGGAAGGAAAGCTATGGCGTTGGCCTCCGCCGCACGCAGAGCTTCACGAACGACGATTTGGAGGAGCTTAAAGGCTGTATCGAGTTAGGTTTCGGTTTCGAGCCCGACTCGCCCGAATTGGACCCAAAGCTATCCGATACTTTACCCGCTTTGCCGTTTTACTGCGCCGTCAATCGTCAGTATAGCGGCAGATTATCGAGGACTTCGTCCGAACCATCGATAGGATCTTTCAGCGACGCTGGAAGCACTAGTACGATAATAGATCAAGGTAGGTTTTGGCATTAAAATAATTTTCTCATAAAAAATTCCAATTAATCACATAGACATCGGGGGTCCTTACTTCTTTGCTTTGAATTTTCTTTTTTTTGTTTTGGATTATAGGCGACGATCCTGAGACGATTAAGACTAGGTTGCGACAATGGGCCCAGGTGGTGGCTTATTCGGTCCAGCAATTTTCAGGGAAACGAAATTGATTTCGGCGGTTTTTTTTTTCCCGATATTTTTTGTATATAAAGATAACGGAATTTGATGTAAATTAATCTCGTTTCATTTAAATTCTAAAACTTCAGTTTTGCATTGTTATATATAGCATTGGGATTTCATTGTAATATAAAATTTTAATTATTTCCCTTTGGTTTTGGGATAATACTGTCTTATTATTTTCGAATGGCTGTTCAATCTCTCTTTTCTTCTTCTTTTTTTTTTTAAGAATATTTATAAGGTTACAAAAAAAATTTAGATATTTACTTTTATTATTTTAAAGATATTAAATCATCAATGTGAGTGCCTGCGTGGGTTTTTAATTATTTTAATGTACTAAATTCTTTTCGATTTTTTGTTTTTAATAATAGGTATAAATTTGATAATTAGACAGGTTATGTTTTATATTTTTTAATATTAAATATATAATCATAAAATAATATAAAACATTAAATGTTTGTATAGTGTGTATTTATCATAATATTTTTTATATATCAAACGTATTTTTTTAATTTATAGCATTGGATTTAAAAAATACGTAATTAGATTTGAATCATTCTAATTTTTTGGTTTATATTTTTTTTTCTTTGAGGTTTGAAAACGTTAGAAGTGGAAGTTATTAATGTCTTAATCAAAAATGTTTATTACATATGAGATTTTGGTTGAACATTCCATAAAAATATTTTGACTCTCTAAAGTCAATTTTGGCAATCTGAGGTAATAATAATAATAATAAAATATAGAACGACAGGTCAAATATAAGTTATGCATTTTAAAATTTAAAAGGAAATTTAGCTTTCATATCATGAAATTGACATTAAATATCCATATATTACTAAACGCGTTACTTTAATATTAATATGTTGGCTGTTATGTCGGCTGCCAAAATTATAAAGGTTACCTTATATTTTTCAAATAATTAAAAAAAAAAAAAACTTTCCATGCATTATGCCATTATCGCCCGTGATGGTACCTTTTTTTTTTTTTTTTTTGTGTGTTTCACACTTTCACTCCATTTAAATAAATGTCAAATAAAAAATTTGAAAAATGAAAAACATGCTTTTTTATTTAACAAAAAAACCCTAGTATTTGACATTTTCTATACAGGAGTCTGAGTCAATAACAATTAGTTTTTATTTTTCATATTTTAACAATAATGTTTTTTTAATTTTATAAATAAAATTAAAATATTATCATTTTTAAGTATATCTTAAAAATATATGATCTTGTAAATGATGAATGAGATAATTTATTCAACAATAATGCATAGTTATATTGTTAGGTTTCTCATGTGACACCGAGTGTTACATGTTAGTATCGCACTTATTTATAAATTAAATTATTTATTTGAATTATAATTTTAGTATAGATTAGATCAAGTTAAGGATAAAAATTTTATAATTAAGATTAATTCAATATAAATTATTTTTTAATATATTAAAATATTTTATTTAAATAAAATTATAAAATATATAAATATTAATATTTAATATAATTTAAATAATAAAATAATAGTTACGTGACCCAGGTCAAGCCAACTCGTGAAATCCAGTCCCGAGTCAGCGAATATTCCATCATGCACCTTTTCTTTCAGGAGCCCCGAGGCGCGCAGGCGCAGACAAACGGCAACAAAGCGTGCCTTGAGTTGAGTTGAGGTCGGGAGAAAATCAAGTATCTGGCTGGCATTGGCCGAACATTAAGATATCATCACTAACGTGGCATCAATCTAATTGCATTGACACGTGAAAAAGCGTGGCAATTTGTGGCCTTCATTGGCCGAACAGGACAGCCTATCTCTCTCGCTCGATTTTCTCTGCTAAATTGAAGGAGCGATTTTCATTTTCAGTTAAAACAATTTTCCAAGTTTGTGTTCGATTTGAAAGCATAATAAAAATATATATATATAGAAGGGAAAACTAATATCCGGTGTTCTTTTCCGCCTCCATCTTCGGAACCCAGGTTGGTGCAAGTGAGTTGACCCGGCCTCCTCTGGCTCAGCTGTAAGTAAACCATTGAGAGCGCCAGAGATCTTACCCCAAACGCAAGACCGGTAATTGTCCTTTCTAATATAAGTTTCATTTCTTATGTCAGTTACGGCTTTGCATGTGTGAATCTCCATCTATAAATTTTGGTATTTTTGTTTTTAGTGATATGATATTTTAAGAATATATTTTGACTGCAGAAATCTGTTCATTCTTGTTTTCTTTCTTCCGCAATAATGAAGGTTCTATTTTGAGTTAGAAAATCAAATTAGGGAAAAATAGAGAAAAGAGAAGATCTCTTCATTGAAGAAGTTAGGCTGATTTTAGAAGTTGCAGTTAATATTATTTTTTCCATTATTTTTCGAGTTTTTTTTCCTATGCTGAGGTATTATAAAATCTTTATGCCCTAACAAGGATATATATATTTTAATTCCCTAAATGAGATTCTTTTTAAGCAACATCTGCATTCTATTCCTCGTCATTATCTTCTTTCTTTTGACACTACTTCCTCTTTCTCTACTGCAAGACCTTCCTAACTCTTTCAATTGTTTTTTTTTTCAAAATCATTCTAAAAATATTTGTCCAGTCGAATGGGCATTGACAAGAAAATTACAATTAAATCCATTCTCTCCTCTCAAAGTCTCAATTCCTTTAACTCTTTACTTCGTTTGATCTTCATTCAGATTTTTTTTTCATCATTCTTTGTGTTCTTTATGTTCTTTTTTATTTTTCAGTACTTCCAATCCAAAAGCTTTTAAAATCAATATAATGCAAAAACTTAGCACTGCTCTTATCTGTATAAAAAATTCATGAGTTCTTTGATAGATTAATTTTATTGCTATGTGCTTTTGTTGAATTAGTGTTGTTTTTTTATTCAATTTTGATTTTAATTTGGGTTTTAGGTAAAGATTCTATGTGGGTGAAGTGGGTTTTGTATTCTTTGGGGTTTGAATTGCAAAGAAATTTTAATTTTGTTTGAGATTAAAATGTAACCATGACTTGGAAATTGAAAAAAAAAGCTAGGATAGAATTTAAATTTTGCAAAGAAAAATTACACCATCAAGATTTCTGTAATTGATGATGAAGAGAGAACGTGAACTAAGTTCCTATGAATAGTTTCACCACCGGATAGAATTTCATTGCTTTATCAATAGTTTGGAACTGTGGATCCTTCTTGGCCAAAATCTTTGTATATACAGAGAGAAAAGTTAGCCTAGCCCTTGCTTTCTAAAGAACACCCCTTGAAATCTTTTAGAAAATAAGTGATTAACTCATCGATTTTCTCTTTTGTATCAGTGTCTCTTAATATTCCTCTGAGCTGTT
This sequence comes from Adansonia gregorii, assembly GCA_038382025.1. NCBI lineage: Eukaryota > Viridiplantae > Streptophyta > Magnoliopsida > Malvales > Malvaceae > Adansonia > Adansonia gregorii. The sequence goes on along the minus strand of JBBYHO010247951.1, from coordinate 22,627 downwards.
CATGGTATTTACTTACCGATGGTAGAGGAAACATTAACATTCCTTGGACAGTCAGATAAGTGGCGTTAAGGGAATAAGTGCTTCAGCTATAGTTTTAGCATCATACTGTTTACCAAAAAATGGAGAAAGATTTATATATTTTTTTCTTTTATGCTAAAATTTAAAAAATAAAAAAATTTGTTGGATTGCCACATCAAGTGAGATAGTTTCGTTCCAAATTAACAAGGTAATACGAGAATGATTTCAAAAAGAAATTCAGAAAATAGTAATGCAATTGCAGAGAAGAAAAAGAAGGGTTGGAGTTGAAGGAACAAGACAATGGTATGGAAAACAAAATGCTGCCGTGGAGTCTATTAGGTCAAAGTATCTTTCTTTTAGAATTAAGCTTGAAAGTATTCTATATAAGTAATAAAAGTAAAAAGTGCCTCAGTTGGGGAAAAAACTTTTTTTTTTTTTAATAACGAGCTTATTATTATTATTATTTTGGACAAGTAAAAAATTTTATTTATCCAAGAAGCAAAATTTTGCTACGAGAGAACTATTCTTTATTACAAGACTACAACCAAAAATTAATTATATTGTGATCTTTGATGCATCCATAAGTTCTCTATTATCTTCATTTGTCCCCTGTACAAGACTTGATAGCCTATTGCGTATTGTACATTGAATCAAATTATTATTATTATGTTAAAAAAAATGAAGATTATAGTAAATCATTTTAATAAGCTTTGTGTTTTTTTTTTCCATCTAATTTTTCTTTTGGAATAGAAGGTTACAGTCCGTTGAGTACTTTTGAATTGCTTTAAAATTTGGAAGCTACTAATCTTTAACTCAGGATTTTAGTTTTTATAATGCCTACTAATTTTGTAAAGAAATGGAAATTCATGGTGAAATTCTAACTAATTTCTTTATTTATCACCCATTAACTGCTTGTCCTTTTTGTTTTTTTTTTTTGGGGCGACGGGTTATTTGAATCAATTGTATAATGGGGCATCAGTGCTACAATATACTGGAGCAGGGTTTAAAGTTCTATTTTTCACTTCATGTAGTTTGAATTGGCTGCATTTTTGTTCAAGATTGGTCACTCCTAGTTTTTGTATACTATATAATCCTTCGTCTCGTTCTTTATATTTTCAGAAACCTTTTTAAATTGAAATATTAAATTTACCATTGGACAAGTATTTCATCTTTTCTTAACAGGTATGCAAACAACATGGTTTATTGAGAGCAAAGGTTGGGTGGATGATCTTAGAATATTCCACATTCTTGTTTATATGCTATTAATCTTGAAGATATGTTGAGTTTAAAATTCAAAATGGGAGAAATAGCCTGTTCCTCATTCTGTTTGCCCAACGCTAAGCATTTGAATACAAAAAAGTGTATTAAAACACCCTTAACGGAAGAAAGGAGTGTTGGTTTGGATACAAAAAGTTCCTAACTCTTTCAGCAAGTTTGATTGATATACATATCTATTCCATTACGAGACCATTTGAGTGCTACAGTAATGCAACTATGCAACTGTTTGGTTTAAGGAATGGCCAATTTCGGTTTTATTTTTCAAATTCTTAAAATAGCCATTTACACCTCTCACATTGAATGATTATTCTAACCTTAGACGCAATGTAAAATTGCCCTAAAGATTTGAATCTTATAATGCACTATTTATTGAATCAAACTACTATTATAGCTATTTATTTTATTCCAACTCTATTTCATTTCTATAGAATAGCTATTACATTCTAGTTCTATTCTGTAACAGTGAGCCATACGTACCATTTATATCTCAGTTTCAACTTGTCAAACTACTTTCCCAGATGTCTTCCTTGCTGGTTCCTTTTTGTGCACCTTAAGCATTGCTATCTACTTCCTCTTCCAAGCCTAGAAAAGTATCATGGGTTTTTGCCGATCAGAGGAGGTTGGAGTCAGGAGTGGAAGAGAGGGATTGGTATTTTGTGTTGAAAGACAGTTTAGAGAATTTATCAACCCTCAAGGGAGAGTAAGTGAAGATTGAGAAGGATTGAAGAACTTGCTAAGATGTCAATCGAGGACAAGGAGATTGATAAGGCTATATATGACTAAGAAAGGATGACATTTTGATATCAGACTGGTGGCTTGCTTTGCTCCATAGCAGGAAGCATCAGTATAAGTTTAAGTGCTAAAGCCTTTTCTGTTACTATTGCTTGATTTGGATTTTGGTTTTTCATCTGAATTTCTTAGATTTTTCTCTTTTGAGGCTTACTCACATATGTTCCTCATAAGACTCGAATCGTTTCCCTTTTTTCCTGCATATTCCATTGGATAACAATCATGTAAATGGAATTCTGGAAAGGACTCTCAAACCTGTTCTCTTTGATCACTTGATTTTATTTTCAATTTTTTTTTTTTTTTTTTTGGAAAAGCAAAGATAGTAATCCATAATGTCAAGCTTCTAATTCCCCGTTTTTTCCCAACAACTAGAAGAAAGGGTTGAAATTGGCTGCAAATTCCTTTCTTTTTCGCCGTATTATGAGATTTCCAAGTAAATGTAGAGCATGGAATTGGGAAATTGCACGATTCTAATAGATAAGATTATGGTATGAAATGCATGTCTTTATGGGATTTTACAAAATTGAGCTATGATTAATTTTTTGTTTCTTGTAATTTTCTTCCATTATTGGTGGCAGATGGTTGATTTATAATGAGATTGAAACTATCAAATGGTCTAACGACAAGTGCCGTAATAGATATCTAGCTAGTGTGATGACTGATAAGGAAATATGGAAATGATGCGTCTGCTGACGTTATTACAAGGCAAAACTGGCAAATTCAGGGAATGGTGCGGCTTGACGTGCCAGAAATACTCAGGTCAGCAGCGACTTAACAAATGCAACATCATGTTTGTTATTTGTAATTTCAACTTTTTTTTTACCATTGATATTTATTGTAATATTTGTTTCATCGTAATTGTAATAAATATTATGTAATTAAAAATGTATTTGGAACCGCAATTTAAAATCTGCAGGTTGGCATGGACAATGCGGGCAATCTTTTTGGCAGTGCTTACACCCACTTGTCATCCCAATTCATTGCAGCCAATTTGAAGGAATTGTCAATTGCAGATTAATGAGAGAACAATACTTCAGCCAAAGCAGCCCATCTCTGTAAACTTGAATGTAGTCTAAGGGGCCATGCATTGTGACCCTATACAAATAGAAGCCACAAAAATTGAAACAAGACTCCAGTTCACAGTTGGACATTTTTGTAGAGAATCAGCCAGCCTTATTAAGGAACGATAACGACCCCCAATTTGATATATCAGCCTCCATGAGACTGTAACACAGTGCTTGTAGAGATGGCCACATATGTTGCAATCTACCCTGCATTATTGTTCATTGTTTAGTTTTAGATATTGTCGAATATATATAATGTTAATCAATGGTGTGTTGGCCATTTGGTCAAACTAGTATTTGAACTATTGCTCCTATTATTTGTTAAATTTTTTTCTTTACATCACTGTCTGATTTATTGCAATTTCTTAAAAATTTCCCAGTGCAAGGGAAACATCAGGAATGTTCATTGCCTTCTTGTTTGAAAATTTAAGAACAAAGGAAAAAAAAAAAAGAAAAAGAAAGGGAGTTTGAAGGTACATTCTTAAAGGCTATTATGACTTTAGGACAAGTGTCTCCAATTGATACAGAAATTTTCAATAATTCAATGTAATAGTAAAGAAATTAATTTTGCAGATCCTACATGGAGACATATATGACTGTATAAAACAGTGAAATGTTGATATCCATAGTCCCTTGTAATTATTTCTAAGTGAGTGGTAATATATCAGTAGTATCCATTTTTCGCCTATATTTATGGGAGAACGCAACCTATGCTGGAAATATGTTTTATTTATCGAAAATTATATACACATATGTATATAGTATATAGTGTGTGTGTGTGTGTGTGTATATATATATATAGTATAGTATAGTATAGCTTGGTCAAAGATAATCTGGAATATATTTTATCAAATGCTCGACAAACTAATTACGTGAAATAAATGTAATTAAATGGGTGGATTAATTAGTTTAGACTGAAAAAATAAAACTTAAAAAAATACAAATTTATACCTGTAATTAAAAGTCGTCCTTGTTGAAAGAGAGAGATCAATTTCAATTTTGGACTTTGTTTAGTGACAATTAAGGATGGCATTAGTTGTGTTTGAGAGGTTAATTCCAATGTTGTACGTTTCTTTTTTATATATATAAGGAAAAGAAAGAAAGGAAAGGAAAAGAAAGTGAGAAAAAAAAAGATTACGAAGAAAAAGAAAAGAAATAGAGAAAAGAGAAAATTAATGTGTTAGTTTCGTGTTTCCATTATGTTTTTGTATTAATATTGTATTTAAGATATCATAAATTTATATAAATTTTTACATATTAATATTTATTTTATTTGAATTTTGATAATTAGCGTATTCGTTTTGAATTTTTATTATTTTTCATGTTTTGTTTTAATTTTTTTTTATGTTCTATTCATATCATATCTCAATTCATTTTATTTTGTATAGTTCATCGTAATTATTTAATTTTAACTTTAAATTCATTGATGCAAGAATTGAATCATTTCATCGACTATATATTAATATAGATACTATTTTTCAAAACTTTAATCTAAATTAAACATTGTGAGGACATATTCTATAATCCTGGAAATTTGTCTCTCACTACCTATCAAGGTCAAAATTCAAGATCAAGTATGGCTATGGCATAGGGCATGGGGTCAAGCGCCGAAGGTGGGGTTGGGAGAGCTAGTGCTTGGTTAATTCAAGGTAGATTTGGTCATATCGTTGTGGGGTAGCTGGAAGCACTCTCTCTTTCTGTTTGTTTCCTTTGATAATTCCAGATTTTCTGGATTTTTATTCCTCCCTATCCACCCTTATCGTTTTTCATTTTTCCCTTCACGTTCACCTTCACCTTCACTTCACCTTTACCTCCCCCTACCACAGCCCCTTTGTTTTTGCCTTCATTGAATACTTTCTGTTCCTAGGATTGGTCAATGTTAAAGTGGGGCAAATACATTTGACCAGGTTGTAACTTGTAATCAAATGATAAGTGATCATGATTCTCTGAACCTCAAACAATAATCTAATGTCTCAATTTGGGAAATTAAGTACAAGGAAGGTAATCTACCTGAAAATTATGTTGTTCGAATTAAACGAATCAAATTAATTTAGACAATGATTTAAAATTTATAAATTTTTTTATTCAAATTAAAGTCGAATTATGTTGGTTAAAAAACTTATTTAACTATTCACTAATTATTAAAATATTATTATTACATTGCTATTTATATATTTTTGTAATCAATTTAAATATAAATATTATTTTTTATTAAATAATAATTTAAATTTATTCGATTCAGAAAAACCTTATCTACTTTGATCCTTAAGTTTTATTTAGGAAATTTTTATTTTATTAAAAAAATTGTGTATAATATATTTATATTTAAATATAAATACAAATATAAATATAAATATAAATATATAATTTTTTTATATTTATATAAAATATATTCGCGTTTAGCCTATATTAACCTAGCATAGAGACAGTATGAGAGGGGAAGAAAGTTAATTAAGAGTTACATCAGACACTTTTCCGGTTGTAGTGCTCCAATAAGGCAACGATATTGCTTTTGGGATATAGACTGGAGTAGCTAACTCTGAAAATGAGAAAGAAAAAATTAACAACTTTTGGCATAAAAATGAAGGGGAAAACTAGTGAAAATGGTGTTAGCAAATCTTTTTGCAGATAGCACGACTCAAAATGGAAAAAAAGATGGACCCAGACTTAATTCTACACCTCGTAGCAGACAAGAGGCGTATGACACCCGAGCTGCTTCTTTGATAGTGATTGTATTTAAAGATCAATATGTAGAAGATAAGAAGTGACTTTTGTTCAACTGGGTGGAAAGAGGCCATCCTTAAAGAAAGAATCATGTTTGAAATTATTATCAAAACTAAGTCTGAGAGAGATGGTTTCAGTGCCGCACTGCTATGGCTTTTATTTTATTTTATTTTATTTTTTTTGTTTAGGAATCTCAAGTGGAAATCTAATTGAATATCTTCAATCCTTTTACCTATTTGGACGTCACCTCTGTAAGGCTTATATACATGTCCAAATTTGCTGGATGTAAACATTGGCATGATTGCTAGCATGAAGAAAGAGATCAGAAAGACGAATTCCCATGCATGGATGATTTTATTTGGCCCATTTTTTATTCGAATCGATTAAATTGCGTGCGTCTATCCGCAACGGCCTGCAATGTTTGTGCTTACCGGTTAAAACATGCACTGCTTCTTATCCAAGAATATCAGCTACTCAGTGCATAAATCTACAAGAGATAGTGTTCGGAAACTGAGAGGCTTCCATCACTGCTTACTCATCATGTCTTATCCAATCCATATAAACTCAATTTTAGCTCACATAAGCTTCAAGTACGATTGCCTAGAATTAGTGTTCGGTTTTTCCTTTCAGTCCAAAGAGGGTTGCAATCAAAGGACAGTGCAGAAAGAAATGCTAAAATTAAGATTCAAAAATCAAGTTTATTATTTATTTTCTAAATCAACCGAGATAAACCCAAGTTATAGTGTTAGTTTCTTTAACAATTTGCTTGACCTTATAGTCGACAAAGGCAGGTACATTGCCTAACCTTTTATAATCGATGCAAGTCATGGACCACGGCGACCGCTTGGCCATGGCAGAATTTAAGATACGACATGCACCAAACTAAAGCATGTATATAAGCACTAGACACGTTGTATTGTTTAGGTCGAAAGGGTACATTGCAATAGCACGTGTCTGATTAAAGTCAGAATAAATTTGGGGTTTTTATATTTTTGTCTGATTAGCCAAGCCAATTAAGAATATAACAAGTGACGATAACGAGGAAAAAAGAAAAAAGAAAACGAAAATTAATTTCTAAGATTTATTTTTCTCGGACATGTGATTTCCCCTTTGCTCTTTCAAGCTTTTTCCTTTAGGCATTAACATGTTTTGAGTTTGAAATGCATAAATTGCTTCGACGTATAAATAATTTTAGCTTTTGCCAAAATCGGAGGGACCATGTTATATATAAAATATGGGATTCGTTCATCATGTGGTATATTTTTGTTTGAATGGCCCCGTTATTGATTCATTTGTTATTTCCAAATTTCTTTCTCGTAACTTCTCTGAATTCTTAATGAATTTATGATTTTTGGATTAGACACTGGTTTCGTGGGTTTTTTAATTGGATTTTGGATATGATATTTTAAATTTAAATTCATCAAGATACCATTTAGTTAAAAATAATTATTTTATTCAATTTAATTATAAATTATATAAACATTAATAAAAATAATAATATTTTAAATAATGAAATGAACTTTTTGAGCTTGGTGGGATAAATCTTGGACGAGTAAAATTTTTTCATCCATAGACAACTTCATTTAAAATTTTTTAATAGATAGTAAAAAAAAAATTTTTTACGGTGTCGGCAAACAAAAGAAAATTTTTTTTTTCTGAGTATCGGTTCATTATATATAATAGAGTCCTTTTTCCTTTCAATTAGAAATACTGATTTTCTCATGTTATGTAAAATTTGCACCGAAAAATTAAAAAAAAAAGTTTCTCCTATCAAGAAGCTTTTTCATAAAATCTTGTCTATTAATATAATAGGTTTCTATTTCAATACGAAACTAAAAAGACAATATACAAGATAGGTAAAAAAAGTTATAATGCTTGGCTCAATCTATGATCTGAGACCATGGGATATAGGATACAAAAAATACACCGAGAAAAGAAGTAGCAAAGGCTAGCAATGGATGCCAATGTTGCAAACAAAGGCTAATAATTGTTTTTTTTATTAAGAATATTTTAAGAATATTTTTTTAAAGTTATTGTAATATTAATTTTATATTAAATGAGATAACTTTTAATTAATGTGACGAATTTCTACAAATTAAAAATGAATTATTTAATATAATAACTTTTTAAAAAATATTAATAAAACACTTGATAACAAAATCTTAAAATAAAATGTTTTTTTTTCAAGTTTATTCATTTTTTTCTCTGGGTACCAGGGACTAGAATAAACCCTTAATCTACAAATTTAATATTACTATTCATTTTTATTTTTAAATTGGTCAGAGGAATTTTTAGGGATACAAATATCTTCTCACATTAATTTGATACATTTTAAATTTTATTTTGATTTTTTTATAAAAATCGATTCTTGATTAATAAAGATTAAAAGAGGAAAAAAAAAAGGAAGTGAGTTTTTATTTGTTTAGTATTTATTATTTTGGAATTGGAGAAGATTTAAATAATCTAATTATGTCAAAGCACTTTGACTTTTTCTGCCATAATCATATATGAACCTCAAGTTTTAGGATGCTTAGGAGCATATGCTGATTCTTTGAAATAATTTGGTAACCGAGTAAATAAATGTGTTGGAAAATTTCTCATCTTAATATTGTTTTATTCAAAGTCTTTTATGCAACGAGAAATTAGACTTTATTTAAAAGTCCCAAAGTGGGTAAGAATTTAATTAAATTTTGAGCTTTGGGGAAAGGAAAAGGGAATTATGTTCATCTTCTGAAAAACATTATTAGCATAAAAATAGTCAAACCAATTTTAAATTATTCCGAATTTACATAAGTTTCATTTGAATTTGGATAATTAATTTGAGATCGTTTTATTATTATATTTATATATTTTTTAATTAAATTTTTAAATATTTTATGATGAAATAACAAAATAAATTGATGGATAATAAAAAAATATTTATCAACCATCCAAACGAAGCATTGATCTTTCGTAAAATAATACATTTCTTCAAGGATAACCCTAAGAAGACCAGTATTAAGTATTTAGCTGCATAATTTTGGTTATCAACATGTTGACTAAAGATGAATTGTTGGATGTCAAACACCCTATTCGCATTTTTCTTTGCAAACCTTCTTTATCTTTCCACCAACTTCTGACACGTATACAAATAATTAATCACATGCGAAAAAAATTATATGGGCAATATTTCACAAGTATTTAGAACTCACGAAGAAGAATAAGGAACACAACA